>JAJPUD010032588.1:0-11831 GCA_023553655.1 Myrmecobius fasciatus
TAGGAAGTGTCTGAGACCAGATTTGAACTCAGGTCCTCCTGACTTCAGGGCTGGTGCTGTAACCACTGCGCCACCTAGCTGCCCCCGAGTATTATTTCTAGTAGAAGGAGAAAGAGCACCTCAGCTTTAGTCACTGAGGTTCATAAACATACTTGAGGTGCAGGATGATATTGTGGATGAGAGAGTTGATCTTAGAGTCAGGGATATTTGAATTCATGACCACCTTCTTATTTCTACTGTCTGTGTGACTGGACAAATAGCTTAACTTTTCAGCATTAACATGTAGCTGCACGATTTGCCTGAGTAAAGACTCCTAAAATCACACTTTTTCAGTCTTCATTTGGGTCTCTAAATTAACTTTTTAAATATTCCTTCTGACGGATAAAAGACTGGATTCATTATAGATGGTCATTTGAGGAAGACTTCTAGAAATTCTCCTTGTTGCTTTTTATTAAGTTCCCATCATTCTGATGTTGGGGTAAGGGGTCTGCATTTAGGCCTATACTCATTGCTACTTGGTTGGCCTGTGATTTCTTATTTTTGTTTTAAGGGAAATTGCCTGATATAAATTATTTTATGTGCAAGTTGCAAAGGACGCACACTGTTTCCAAGAGCAGATTGGGTGTCTAGAGAGCCTAAGGAATCTCAAGTCCAAATGGTCAGTTTGTATGTGTCAGAAAAGTAATTTTATTTTGTTTCCTGGTTTTTCTTTTCTTTTTCTTTTTCTTTCTTTTTTTTTTTTGACGTGATTTTATTCCACTTAGAGATTAGATAGTAGTTTTGTGTCAACTCATGATTTGTCACTAGAATGTGTTAGAAAATGTTTTGAAGCTACAATTTTTTGTCGTCCTTTGCCCTTCCTTTGATTCATGCTTGACTGTTTTTGCTTCTATTGTGTCAGCAATGTAGCTTGGAGATTCTCTTTCCATCCCACCTCCCCATTCCTTTTATGCTGCATCTATGTATGTTAATTACAAAAGTATAAGTTAGATGCTTTTTTGAAAAAGAAACACTTCTTCCTTCCCCTCTCCCCTCAGTTTTGATTTTGATATTTAGGTAGCAAAAGATTGGGCGTCTATATTCTGATTAATGTAATAGATTAATGTAAAAGCATAGCTGAGAAGGAGTTTTTAAAAATGTACACTGTAGTATTTTTATTTTTTATTTTTTTTTGTTGAGGCATTTGGGGTCAAATGACTTGGCCAGGGTTACACAGGTAAAAAGGGTTCAGTGTCTGAGGTCATATTTGAACTCAAGTCCTCCTGATTTCAGGGCTGGTACTATAGTATTTTTAAATCAAGAATTTTGTATAAAATATATGTGACCAAGGACTATTCCCAAGAAACAGATGAAGAAACACTTAAAGAAAAAGAGAAGGGGCAGCTAGGTGGCACAGTGGATAGAATAGAATACCAGCCCTGAAGTCAGGAAGACCTGAGTTCAAATCTGGTCTCAGACATTTAACATTTCCTAGCTGTGTTGACCCTGGGCAAGTCACTTAATCAAAATTGCCTTAATAAAAATCTAATTAAAAAAAAAAATAATATTAAGCAAAAAAAAAAGAAAGAAAAAGAAGAAAATATTTTAACCTTTTACTTAGCTGCCTTTAGCTTTTATTTCCTTGTAAGAATGTTTTCTTTTAAGTATGTTTTCTTTCTTTTTTTTTCACTTAATAGTATTTTATTTTTTAATTACATGTAAAGATTAATTTTATACTTGACTTTTTATATTAAAAGGGGAAAAAAAGGCATAAGAAAGGCAAAGATAGTTTTCAACATTCACCTTTGCAAAACTTAGTATTCTAAATTTTCCTCCCTCCCTAATCCCTCCTCCCCTGGAGAACAAACAGTCCAGTGTAGGTGAAACACATTCAATTCCTCTACACACATTTTCACATTTGTTATGTTATGCAAGAAAAATCATATCAAAAGGGGAAAAAAAGGCATAAGAAAGAAAAAACAAAACCAAACAAATAAATAACAACCCCCAAAAAAGTGAAAATACTATTCATTGATCCACATTCAATCTCCATAGTTCTCTCTGGATGTAGATAGCTCTTTTCATCACAAGTCTATTGAAATTGCCTTGAATCACCTCATTGTTGAAAAGAGCCAAGTCCATCACAATTGATCATAATTACAAGATTATGTAATTATGTAAACAATGTTCTCTTGGTTCTGCTCATTTCACTTACCATCAGTTCATCCAAGTCTTTCCAAAGTTCTCTGAAATCAGCTTGCTGATCATTTTTTTTCTTTTTTTCTTTTTCTTTTTTTAGCTTTTTGCTGAGGCAATTGGGTTTAAGTGACTTGCCTGGCCAGGGTCACACAGCTAGGGAATGTTAAGTGTCTGAGATCAGATTTGAACTCAGGTCCTCCTGACTTCAGGGCTGGTGCTCTATCCACTGCACCACCTAGCTGCCCTCTGATCATTTCTTATAGAACAATAATATTCCATTACATTCATATACCATAATTTATTCAGCCATTCCCCAACTGATAGGCATGCACTCAGTTTTCAGTTCCTTGTCGTTACAAAAAAGGCTGCTACAAACATTTTTATACATGTGGGTTCCTTTCTCTCTTTTATGTTTCTTTGGATACAAACCCAATAGACACATTGTTGGAGCAAAGGATATGCAGAGAGAGACACTGCAGGATCAAAGAGTATGCACAGTTTGATGCTCTTTTGGGCATAGTTCCAAATGTATTTAGTGTCCTACTTTTCCCATGTCTCTTCCAACATTTATCATTATCTTTTCCTGTCACCTCAGCCAATTTGAGAGATGTGAAGTGGTACCTCATAGTTGTCCTAATTTTCATTTCTTTGATCAATAGTGATTTAGAGCATTTTTTCATGTACCTGGAAATGACTTTAATTTTTTCATCTGATAATTGTCTGTTCATATCCTTTAACTATTTATCAATTGGGGAATGACTTTCAACATTCACTTTTATAAGATTTAGATTTCCAAATTTTTTTCCTCCTTCCTTTCCCTCTCCTCTCTCCAAGATAGCAAGCAATCTTATATAGGTTATAAATATATAGTCACATTAAACATATTTACACATTAACCTTGTTGTGAAAGAAGAATCACAACAAAATGAAAAAAACACAAGAAGGAAAAAAAAACAAGAAAAAAAGTAAAAATAGTATGCTTCTATCTTCATTCAGTTCCTATAGTTCTTTCTTTAGATGTGATTAGTATTTTCAAGAATGAGCCTTTTGCAATTGTCTTAAATCATTGTATTGCTAAAAGAGCTAAATCTATCTATGAAGTTGATCACACAATATTGCTGTTACTGTGTATAATATGTTCTCCTGGTTTTACTCACTTCACTTAGCATCAGTTCATGTAAGTCTTTCCAGGTTTTTCTGAAACCTGCTTTCTCATCATTTCTTATAGAATAACAATATTCCATTAAATTCATATACCACTCCACACAAATAAAATCAGATCTAGTCAATTGGAAAAACATTAAGTGCTCATGGGTAGGCCGAGTGAATTTAATAAAAATGACAATACTACCCAAACTAATTTACTTATTTAGTGCCATACCAATCATACTCCCAAGAAATTATTTTACAGATCTAGAAAAAATAGTAGCAAAGTTCATTTGGAAGAACAAAAGGTCAAGGATTTCAAGGGGATTAATGAAAAAAAAGGCAGATGAAGGTGGAAACTATATTATAAAGCAGCGGTCATCAAAACCATTTGGTACTGGCTGAGAAATAGAGCAGTCGATCAGTGGCATAGGATAGGATATCAGGACAAGCTAGGTAATAATGTTAGCAATTTAGTGTTTGATAAACCCAAAGACCCCAGCTTTTGGGATAAGTACTCACTATTCAGCAAAAACTGCTGGGAAAATTGGAAAGTAGTGTGGAAGAAATTAAGGCTGGACCCACACCTAACACCACATACCAAGATAAGATCTAAATGGGTTCATGATCTAGATATAAAGAGTGATGTTGTAAGCAAATTAGAGGAAGGTAGTATAGTTTACCTCTCAGACCTGTGGAGATGGAATAAATTTATGTCCAAAGAAGATCTGGAACTCTTAATTGAACACCAGATAGATAATTTTGATTATATTAAGTTAAAAAGTTTCTGTACAAACAAAACTAATGCAGACAAGATTAGGAGCGAAGCATCAAATTGGGAAATCATCTTTACATTTAAGGGTTCTGATAAAGGTCTCATCTCTAAGATATATAGAGAATTGTCTCATGTATAAGAATTCAAGCCATTCTCCAATTGATAAATGGTCAAAGGATATGAACAGACAATTTTCAGATGATGAAATTAAAACAATTTATAATCATATGAAAAGTTGCTCCAAATCACTATTGATCAGAGAAATGCAAATTAAGACAACTCTGAGGTATCACTACACACCTGTCAGATTGGCTAAAAGGTATCACTACACACCTGTCAGATTGGCTAAAATGACAGGAAAAGATAAAGATGAATGTTGGAGGGGATGTGGGAAGACTGGGACACTGATGCATTGTTGGTGGAGCTGTGAACGGATCCAACCATTCTGGAGAGCAATTTGGAGCTATGCTCAATAAGTTATCAAACTGTGCATACCCTTTGACCCAGCAGTGTTTCTATTGTTTCTGTTGTCTATCCCAAAGAAACATAAAAGAAGGAAAGGGCCCCACATGTGCAAGAATGTTTGTGGCAGCCCTTTTTGTAGTGGCTAGAAACTGGAAACGGAATGGATGCCCATCAATTGGAGAGTGGCTGAATAAATTATGGTATATGAATGTTATGGAATATTATTGCTCTGTAAGAAACGACCAGCAGGACGATTTCAGAGAGGCCTGGAGGGACTTGCATGAACTGATGCTGAGTGAAATGAGCAGAACCAGGAAATCATTATACACAGCAACAACAAGACTATACGATGATCAATTCTGATGGACATGACTCTTTTCAACAATGAAATGCTTCAAACCAGTTCCAATTGTTCGGTGAAGAAAGCCATATACACCTAGAGAGAGGGTTGTGAAATATGGACCACAACATAACATTTTCATGTTCTCTATTGAGGTTTGCTTGCATTGTGTTTCCTTTATCGGATTATTCTTTCTTGTAGATATGATTTCTCTTGCACAAAAAATGATGCAATAACTATACATATATTCGATTTCTTAAGTATTCTAACATAATTAACATGTAGTGGATATCCTGCCATCTAGGGGAGGGGTGGGGCGTGGGGGGGGGAAATTTGTAACAGAAAGCTTTGTAAGGGTTAATGTTTAGGAATTACCCATACATATGTTTTGCAAATAAAAAGTATTAATAAAAAAAAAATACAAAATAAATAAATAAATAAATTCATATACCACAATTTGTTTAGCCATTCCTCAGTTGATGGATATCCCTTTAATTTCCATTTCTTTGCCATCACCAAAAAAAAAGCTACTATAAACATTGTTGTACACATGGATCCTTTTCACATTTTTTTAAACAATCTCTTTGGGACTCATACCTAGTAGTGGTATTGTTGAATCAAAGGGTTTGCACAGTTTTATAGCCTTTGGACCTAATTCCATATTGTTCTCCAGAATAGTTCGAATCAGTTCACAAGTCCACCATCAATGTGTTCCAGTTTTCCAGTCTGCTAGGTATGAATGAGTTTACCTCACAGTTATTTTAACTTGCATTTCTTTAATCAATAATATTTTAGAGTATTTTTCATATGACTATAGATAACTCTAATTTATTTGAAAATTACCTGTTCATATCCTTCGACCATTTGTCAACTGGGGAATGACTTGTATTCTTATAAATTTGTCTTTGTTTTCTATATATTTTAGAAATGAGGCCTTTATTAGAAATTCTGGCTGTAAAAATTATTTCCCAGCTTTCTGCTTCCCTTCAAGCATGTTTTATGAATTAATAGGGTTTTAGATCTCGAGCTAGAAGGGACCTTAGAGGTTATTTAATGCAACTTTCATATTTATAGATGAAGAAACTGAGATAAGGAAAGTTTGACTGACTAGTCCAAGACACATGGTAGTATTAGGCAATATTTAAATCCAGTTCTTCTGACTCAAGAGCTTTTCCACTGTGTTATGCTTCTTCCCCATAAAAGATTTATCATAACATCACAATTTGAGATGATCATTAAGCATTATTTTCTCTTTGTCCAATGCAATATTATTATAAAACAATGAATTGCAATAACATGTTTCTTTTCTGCAGAAGAGCATGTTCGAAATTAAAACATTGGCTTCAATATACTTAGAAAGCATTAGTGCCCAAATTTTATTTTGCCACACAATCCTTCTTTTCAAGGACAAATGGAATTAAATGAATTTTGTTACTATAAATTTTAAAATACCAAATTAAAAAATCATACCTAGTAGTTTTAGCTTATTATATGGAGCCCTCTGGAATTGAAACATTATTTTTTTTAATTTAATTTTTCAGTGAACAAGCATTCATGTTTTTTCTTTGATCTCTACCCCCTACTCTCAACTGAAAAGAGAAAATAACAAAACAAAAACAAAAAACCTTGTAATAAGCATCGTCAAGCAAAACAAATTCTCATATTGTCTTTATTTAATATCTATATTTATATCTATCTATATCTATTTATCAGTCTGTTTATCTCTGTATATCTCACATCTGAGTCTGACATTTCTATCAGTAGGTGATCTGCATAGTTTATCACTGATTCTTTGGTATCATGATTGGTCCTTGTATTGATTGGAGTCTTTAAAAATTGTTTGTTTTTATAATGTTGTAGTATTTGGCATCAATTCATATAAGGCTTCCCAGGCATCTCTAACTATTGTATTCAACAGAAAGAAATTAACCCTTAGTTAATGGGCTCACATTGAAAAGGAATAGCATAAGAATAAAGCATTCACTAGTTTGCTATTTATTAAATCTCATATCATTTGTTGAAATAACAAAACCTTTGCTTGAGTAAGGTCCTACTTCTCTAGACATTATGAGTTCTTGGTTGGTCTTTTCAAGGACTTCTCATCCCTTTGGACTCTAAACCTTAGCAAACAGCTTGGATGATAGTTCTCTTCATGTGGGTCTTTTATATAGGATTTACCAGGTTGGATTTTATACTTCTGCTCTTGTATTTCCCTGCCCCCTCAACCTGTTCTGTACAGCCTCACTATCTATTATGCTCCATGAGTGAGTGGGGGAAAAAGAAGGTTCACTTAGAGAGTTTAACAATTTGTGCTAAAACAGTCTACTCTGAATTTGGCCACTTTGCTATCATGTGAAGCATGTATTCTCAAAACCCCTCAAACTAGCAAACAAAGAAAAACAGCTCCAAACTATTTGGATTGGGGATTAATGCATAGAAAATTTGAGTGTTTATTCCAAAAGAGATAAATGTATTATTCAATAATAGTAAGGATGCCTTTTGAATAAATGTAAGCCATCTGAAAAAATATTTAATGTTGCTTTTGTTTCTTTTTATATAGGATATTGTGCCAGTAGATGCATCTTATGAAGTAAAGGAGTTGTACGTTCCAGAAAATAAACTTCAGCTGGCAAAAACAGATGCAGAAACTTTGCCATCATTGAAAATAAATAAGGTAGGCGTCAGAAGACATTTATTTGCTTTGCAAACAAAATACCTATGGCTATCCCTACTAGTGAAATTGAACTAATGTATTTTTAACTGAATAGTAATGATACCTAACATTGATATAGTTACATAACAAAACAATAATCATAGCTAACAAAGATGTAGTCTGTTAAGATTTCCATAGCATTTTATATTTGTTATTTGATCTAAGTCATATAGCAATGTCAGACCTTATATTTTTTATGACGTTATATTTGTTGTGTTTGTTATGGTTGTTGAATAAAAAAGGTCGTAAAAACCTTTTTTATAGATAAGACAAATGAGGCTTTCTCTCTCTCTCTCTCTCTCTCTCTCTATCTGTTTCTCGCTCTCTCTCATACACACACACACACACACACACACATTTACACCTCTTTCCCTTATCTGCTATTTTCCTTTTTTTTTTTCCTGAGGCAATTGAGGTTAAGTGACTTGCCCAGGATCACACAACTAGGAAGTGTCTGAGACCAGATTTGAACTCAGGTCCTCCTGACTTCAGGGCTGGTTCTCTATCCACTGTGCCACCTAGCAGCCTCTTTCCTTCAATTTTAAAAAAAGGTTTTCATTTATCCATTATTTCTGACCTCAATAACAAGGATTTCTCTTTGAATAGTGTTATTTATTACTATTTTCTAATAGACTTGATTTGGTGATGGTATTATAATTTCTTGTTTTGATGAGGACAGTTTTACTGAAATGGATCTTATGTACATATCCCATATCATAATGAATTATTACCAAATATCAGTTTAGTATTCTTTTGAAATCTTGAAATTGTCATTAGAGCACGTCCATCTCTCTCTTTTGACATTGTGACCAATCTGTCCTTTCTTAAGCCTACATTTCTTTTGTGGTCTTTTTCTTTTGTTCTCCTTTGTAGCTCCTTGTCATTATTCTGTAGTTTGCTTACCTTCACCCTTTGTCACTCTGTGTAGAACTCATTTTTAATTCTTTGGAGATTAGGGTTCCATGACTAGGAGCAGCTAGTTAATGAATAGAGGGCTATGCTTGGAGTTAGGAAGACCTTAGTTCCAAACCTGCATAGGTATTTACTCATTGTGAGATCATGAATAAGTCATTTAACCTGTGTGTTTTCTTGGTTTCTTTTTTGTAAAAGGGGAATAATACTAGCATCTATTTTTCAATATTGTTATGAGACCCAAATGAGATAACATTGACACCTTATGTAAATGCTAGCTTTTGTGAACTAATCATTTATTCAGCACCTACTATGTGCTAGATATTGTGATAAACATTTTTAGCAATACATTTTCCTATATTATGGCTCTTTTGATGTTACTATCTCAAAGTCACTAAACAAGCACATTTCAGTTAGTCCTCTCAAGGAATTTTTCATATTTTTTATTTATTCATGGCAGATACCTTGTTGGAGTAGAACTTTTAAGATAGTGTATTGTTTTGCCAAATCAAATATTTTTTAGTCAGTGAAGAGTATCACAGTGAGATCTTTTATTCTCACAATCTTTTTTTCATTTATTTTATGGTGAAAACATGATCTCCTGTGGAGTAATCCTTGACTCTTTTAAGTCATATAGCAATGTCAGATAAAAATATTTATGCTAATATTTTACTTGTTTTAGACATTGGTGTTCCAGAATGTTTTATTTAGTATTCCAAGCCGTGGTGATCAAATCCTTCCAGCTATTATGGGAATGAAACTTTGTTACTATGAGCCCATCATTCCCAAAAGAAGATGTCAATGGGAGACTCAAGTGGGCCAGTATGTTGGAGAGATGCACTAGGGTGAGAAGGCCCCAAGTGCATTGGGAAGTTCAGAATGAGAAGAGACAGGATGTGAACTCAGTTCTTTTTGACTCCAAATCCATTCCTCTGTACTAGCAAGTTTTGGCATTTTGAAGAGCTATATAAATAGAAGCTCTTCTCCTGCTGTCCCTTATATCTCACCCCTGCTTTCTGATTGACATTTGTTTTAAAACATCTATTGCTGCTGCAGATATGGCTGCTTCCTGCTGTTATTTTTGCTACTTCTGCTGTTAGAAGCATTAGAAATAGCACCTCCTATTTCCACTCTTCTATTTCTTCATTTTCTCTCTTAATTCTTCTGAAATCTTTCTATTGCAATATTCTTTTTTTTCTCTTTTTTTTTCAATGTTGTAGAGTTCTTTAGAGATTTTTTTTTTTTTTTTTTGATCTCCCAACAACTTTTGAGTTAAATGCTATTATGAGGAAACTAAGAGAGACAGATGAAATGACTTGTCCAGGATCATGGCTAGTAAGTGTTTGAATTTGAACTCAGGTCTTCCTGACTCCTAAGTCACTTTGCACTATGCTTCCTGTCTATTTTACATCATACTTTTCAAAGAAGCCAACTATAACTTAGTAGCTCCCTCGTCTCTAATTGGAGATTAGTGTGGCTTGCTAGATTATGGAAAAATTTAATATTCTTCCCTGAAAAGTTGATCTCTACTTATTTCAAAATATTTCTTAACAGCCCCATAAAGAAAGAGGCGAAGCATATTAGATAATTATAACTCAATTGTACACATTCAGATTAAGAACTTTTTGATGGAACAATAAAAATTTAAAAGTCAAAAACTGTCCAAAAAATCCGCCAAAACAAAATACAATTCTTAAAGTCCATTGGTTTGCTTAGCCCTGGCTTAGCCCAGTGCCTGGCATATAGTAGGTGCTTAATAAATGTTGGTCTAGTGATGTATGAATGTGATACTCCTCTTTATAATGTGGAATTTGGTTACTTTCAGCAAATAATGGATATGTATAACTTTGCTTTTCTTTGTCATCTTTTAGTTGGACATGCAGTGGGTGCAGGTTTTGGCAGAAGGCTGGGCAACTCCATTAAATGGTTTCATGAGAGAGAGGGAATACCTGCAGTGCCTTCATTTTGATTGTCTGCTGGATGGTGAGACATTTTACATTAAATAGTGCATTTATTTAGAGAAATTCTGGATTTACTATTATTTTCTTAATTTTTTCTATCTTCAAAATATTCCTTTTAGTATAAAAGATATTTCAAAGCTGAAATTTCTGGTGAGGCCATATTGTTTTTTTTTTTTTTTTTTTGCTGAGACAATTGGGGTTAAGTGACTTGCCCAGGGTCACACAACTAGGAAGTATTAAGTGTCCAAAGCCAGATTTGAACTCAGGTCCTCCTGATTTCAGGGCTGATGCTCTATCCACTACATCACCTAGCTAGACTGAGGCATATCTTTTTAATTTAGTTAAATTTTATTTAATTTTAAAATTTATTTCCAATTTTTTTTAGTTTTTTTTCTTTAAAAAAGTTTTTTTGTTTTTAGACAAAAGGATGATGGGAGCAACTTGTTTTTCTTTTTGCCTTCCTGTTCTTTGATAAATAAATGTTATAAATTTTCAACTTAAAGAGTTGCATCTTTGTATTAATAAACAGAGTGGACCAGTGCATAAAATATACACATACATAAAAACTTCTCTATGAAAATATTTTTAGGCTCTAGACACAGAAGAGACTTTAGAAATCACATGTAGTTTTACCTCCCCTTATTTTACAGATGAGTAGATTGAATTTTTTTTTTTTTTTTTTTTTGCTGAGGCAATTGGGGTTAAGTGACTTGCCCAGGGTCACACAGCTAGGGAATGTTAAGTGTCTGAGATCAGATTTGAACTCAGGTCCTCCTGACTTCAGGGATGGTACTCTATCCACTGCGCCACCTAGCTGCCCCCGAGTAGGTTGAATTTTAGAGAGCTTAAATGACAGTTTTTAGTAGAGTGGGGATTTGAACTTGGGTCCTTTGAGTCTAGGACTAGTTGGTGCATTTTCTGTCACATTAGCCTTTGTTCCCCAGAAATAATTGTAGCCTTTTGATTTTTACAGAAAAATTGTTTATAGGATATAACTTCTTCACTTCAGAAGTGATGAAAAATAATTTGTTATAATTTTCTTAATTATCTTTTATTTTACCAAACTAAAACAAAAAAGATGGGTAATGAAAAGTTTAAAATTCTTTTCAAGGGATATTTAAATATTATGTTGGAAACATTTATGCATAAATACTTTCAACCTTTTCTAGATATAATTTTCTAAGTATTTAAAGACATTTATTTTGATGGCATAATTTTGATTCACTGAAAAATATATAAAATCATGAAAGTTACTAAGGATCATGGTAATCATTCTTAATTTATAACAGTTAAAACCCAGACTAACCCTTAACTTTCTTTTCTTTTTTTTTTTTTTCCTTT
>JAJPUD010032589.1:0-11831 GCA_023553655.1 Myrmecobius fasciatus
TCCCCTAGATGAAAGGATATCCACTACATGTTAATTTGTTGTGGTCCACATTTCACATCCCTCTCTCTGGATGTATATGGCTTTCTTCAGTGAGCAATTGGAAGTGGTTTGAAACATTTCATTGTTGAAGAGAGCCATGTCCATCAAAATTGATCATCCTACAATATTGTTGTTGCTGTGAATAATGATCTCATGGCCCTGCTCATTTCACTCACCATCAGTTCATGCAAGTCTCTCCAGGACTCTCTGAATTTGTCCTGCTGGTTGTTTCTTACAGAACAATAATATTCCATAATATTATTCAGCCATTCTCCAATTGATGGGCATCCATTTAGTTTCCAGTTTCCAGACACGACAAAAAGGGCTGCTACAAACATTCTTGCACATGTGGGGCCCTTTCCTTCCTTTATGATTTCTTTGGGAGATAAAATCAATAGAAATGCTGCTGGGTCAAAGAGTATGCACAGTTTGATAACTTTTTGAGCATAGTTCCAGATTGCTCTCCAGAATGGCTGGATCCATTCACAGTTCCACCAACAAATGCATCAGTGTCCCAGCCCTCCCACATCCCCTCCAACATTCGTCATTATCTTTTCCTGTCATTTTAACCAATCTGACAGGTGTGTAGTGGTAACTCAGGGTTGTCTTAATTTGCATTTCTCTGAACAATAGTGATTTGGAGCACCTTTTCTTTCTTTTTTTTATAGGGATTACATTTTAATCTGATTTGCACTCAGAAATATTATGGTTTGTGGACTGAATGTTTGACACTTCTGTTCCAAAGAATGAAATGCATGTCTAGATAGAGTTTGCTTATCCCTCCTCAAGTACTTCTCTTTTTTTTTTTGACCTTTGCAAAAACTTTTTTTCCCCAATCTTTTCCCATCCTTCCCCCCAACCCCCACCCCTAGATGACAGGTAATCTAATACATGCTACATAGGATAAATTATATGACAAATACAATACATGTATACATATCTATACAGTTATCTTACTGCACAAGAAAAATCAGATTTAGAAAGAGAAGAAGAAAAAACAACCTAAGAAGGAAAACAAAATTCATGGAAATATTCACAGAAAGCGTTAAAATGCTGTGTTGTGGTTCACACTCAGTTCCCACAGGCCTCTCTCTGGATGTATATGACTATCTTCATTGCAGAACAACTGGTTTGAATCACATCATTGTTGAAGAGAACCATGTCCATCAAAATTGATCATTGTATAGTCTTGTTGCTGTGTATAATATTCTCCTGGTTCTGCTGATTTCAGTCAGCATCAGTTCATGCAAGTCTCTCCAATCCTCTCTGAAATCCTCCTGTTGGTCGTTTCTTACAGAACAATAATATTCCATAACATTCATATACCATAATTTATTCAGCCATTCTCCAATTGATGGGCATCCTTTCAATTTCCAGATTCTTGCCACTACAAAGAGGGCTGCCACAAACATTTTTGCAAATGTGGGTCCCTTTCCCTCCTTTAAAATCTCTTTGGGATATAGGCCCAGTAGAAACACTGCTGGGTCAAAGGGTATGCACAGTTTGATAACTTTTTGAGCATAGCTCCAAATTGCTCTCCAGAATGGTTGGATCCGTTCACATTTCCACCAACAATGTATCAGTGTCCCAGTTTTCCCACCTCCCCTCCAACAGTTATCATTATCATTTCCTGTCATTTTAGCCAATCTGACAGGTGTGTAGTGGTATCTCAGAGTTGTCTTAATTTACATTTCACTGATCAATAGTGACTTGGAGCACCTTTTCATGTGACCGGAGATAGTTTCAATTTCTTTGTCTGAAAATTGTCTGTTCATATCTTTTGACCATTTATCCATTGGAGAATGGCTTGAATTCTTATATATTTGAGACAATTCTCGATATATTTTAGAAATGAGGCCTTTATCAGAACCTTTGGATGTGAAAATATGTTCCCAGTTTACTGCTACCCTTCTAATCTTGTCTGAATTCATTTTGTTTGTACAAAAACTTTTTAACTTGGTATAGTCAAACATATATTTTGTGATTAATGATGACCTCTATTTCTTCTTTGGTCACAAATTCCTTCCCCCTCCACAGGTCTGAGAGGTAAACCATCCTACATTGTTCTAATTTGTTTATAATATCATTCTTTATGCCTAGATCATGAATCCATTTTGACCTTATCTTGGTATATGGTGTTAGGTGTGGGTCAATGCCTAATTTCTTCCAGACTAGTTTCCAATTATCCCAGCAGTTTTTGTCAAATAGTGAGTTTTTATCCCAAAAACTGGGGTCTTTGGGTTTATCAAACACTAGATTACTATTGTCATTGAGTATTTTGTTCTGGGAACCTAACCTATTCCACTGATCCACTACTCTATTTCTTATCCAGTACCAAATGGTTTTGGTGACCACTGCTTTATACTATAGTTTTAGATCTGGTGCAGCTAGGCCACCCTCATTTGCATTTTTTTTATTAATTCCCTTGAAATTCTTGACCTTTTGTTTTTCCAGATGAATTTTGTTGTTATTTTTTCTAGTTCAGTTAAATAATCTCTTGGGAGTTTGATTGGTATAGCACTAAATAGATAGATTAGTTTGGGTAGTATTGCCATCTTTATTATATTCACTCGACCTATCCAAGAGCACTTGATGTTTTTCCAATTGTTTAGATCTGACTTTATTTGTGTCATCCATTTGCATTTAAAAAAGAATTAATTACCTACACTATGCCTAATTATCAATGTACAAGGCCAAAATCAGCACAAGTGACAAGGATTAGATCACTACACTGTTGTATCTCAACTTCAGAGACTGCATTGAGTGCACTATCATCTTGCAAAAAACAATACACAACTCTCCCTTCCATTTGGTCTTGTTCTTTTCAAGTTAAATAATTTACTGTCAGTGTAGTAGCTCACCTTGATAGTACTTTCATTCTGGTTGAAGAACTCTGACAACATTGTGGAAAACATCATGTTAAAAAGCATGGGTCAAGCATACAGCCTTACTTCCCTCCATTGTGACTGGGAAAGCATGAGAGCATCATCCATTATCCAGAACCTGTGCAAGCATGCTGTCATGAAGCTGACATATAATATTGATGAACTTCTCTGGGCAACCAAATTTTCTCTGAGCTTCCACAAGCCTTTATGACTGATGGCACCAAAGGCCTTGGTCAGGTCAATGAACATTGTGTACAGACCTTTGCTCTGCTCCTGGTATTTCTCCTGGAGTTGTCAGGCATCAAACACCACATCAACCATGCTTTGGTCCTTTCTGAAGCCAGATTGGCTTACAGGGAGATAATCATCTTCTAGGTAAAAGATCAACCCCTTAAGGAGGATTCTGACAAAAATCTTGCCAGCAATGATTAAGAGAGACAATCCCTGTGATCGTTGCAGGATAGTGTATTTCTTTTTCTTCTGGAGAGATGAATGATGGAAGTATCCTTGAACTCTTGAGGGACAACCTCCTCTTGCCATATAGCCTGGAAGATTTTAGGCAACTTTTGCATGAGCAGTAGAACCCCTACTTTGTAAATCTTAACTGGAATAGAATCAACACCAGACATTTTGCCTCACAAAAGGAGCCTGATGACATTCAAAATCTCTTCATCATTTGGAAACTCAGCTAGAGAGAAATTGACTTCTACCTAAATTAAATGGTTAAGAGCTTTGGTGGATGATGGTCCATCGAAAAGATCAAGCAAGTGTTCAGCCCATATTTGTAGGATCATGTCTTTATCATTCATCAAGGTGGTTTCATCAGATTGAATAGTTGAGATACTCCATAATTCTTTGACCCATAGCCTCCAGGGAATCATGTAGTGCTTTGAATTATTACTATAAAAGTAAAATTGAATTTCATTTGCTTTCTTCCTGAACCAAGAATTCTGCATCTTGCTAAGCTTCACTTGCACTTTAATTTTGATGGAACTAAATGATTCCTTTTTGAAGACAGATGAGGTGTCCTGTTTATAAACCTTGTGCAATTTTCCCTTTTCCTTTAGTAGTTTCCCAATTTCCCATTATTTTCACCAAAGCAGCCCTGAGGCTTGCAAGTGTTCTTACCTACATGAGTAAATGCAGTGTGTTATCCCAAATTTCTGAAAGCTTCCTATTCATTTTCTGTTCCACTATTGCCAGAGAGAGTCTAGGTCTGTTACTTCACCTGGAGGCTTGTGGAGGAGTTGAGTAAAGGATGGAAATAAGTAGGTATTAGCATTCTTCCTCCTTCATTCATGTCAGTAGAGGATCTCATTTATAAGCCAGACATAGATCTGGGTTTGACCTGGGACTTTATGCAGGCAGATGGCTTTCTATCTAAGCCCTTCTGCTTCATGCATGCAAGTAGAAAATATGTTAACTTTGGGGCAGCTAGGTGGCGCAGTGGATAGAGCACCAGCCCTGAAGTCAGGAGGACCTGAGTTCAAATCTGGTCTCAGACACGTATCAGCTGTGTGACCCTGGGCAAGTCACTTAACCCCAATTGCCTCAGCATAAAAAAAAAAAATGTTAACTTCATGGTACAAAGTCAAGAACAATATTAATAACTGTTTAGTGAGTTTGTGTGAATTGTTCAAGCCTTTCTGACATCCTAGACCTTGAACCTTGATTTTCTGGCTAAATTTAAAGTACTTCCTTACATACTCTCTTCTTCTCTTCTGGCTTATTTCTCCAGACTTGATCTCTTCCCTGCATATCTTATGTCATATAATTCACCTTGCAAGTCCTTTTGGCCTTTTCGTTATTTAATCTGTTGCCTCCCTAATCTATAGTTTCTCCTGGATTTCCAAGTTCTAGTTTCTGATGGTCAGACCAATCCCATTGCTGCCTCCATAAGACTAACTGGTTGTATTAGCTCTTCTTTCTCAGAAACACCACATAGCAAGAAATTGAGGATACAACCCAGAAATTCAAATGTGAACACTGGAAGTGCTGGTCCTTTACAAATTCTCAACAGGAGACTCTATCCTATCCAATTTATTCTTCTCCTAAATTTATAACCACAGATCACAAAGGAATATGGTTGACATGATGACCTTTTTGCTTATGTTTATCCTCTAGGTTATTACAAAGGGTCATACAGAAAAAATGTCAGTTTTTTTCTTTGATGTGTATACTTCCCCTCCAAAAAACTGTTCCTGGTATTTCTGTTAAATATTCCTGTTCTCTCAGCAGTAGTTTTCAAAAACCACAATTTTCTTTTCTTTTAAAATCAAGCAAATAACATTAACTAGGCTACTGACTGACACCAAAGAGACTTTTTTTGGTTGATCCTAAACCATTTTGTACTCAGTGCTACTTTTTTGTACTTTTTCTTTCCCCCTTAAAATAATATAACAGTGAAATCCTAAGTGTGGTAATATGTGATCTTTGACATAACTTCCATAACACATTTAGTAGTCTTGTCTAATTTACCATGGAAGTGTTAAAAACAGGAATATGTGTGAAGCAATTAACCAAAAATATATGATTACTTGGCCTCACATGGTCCTGAAGCTAAAGTACTGAATGCTATTTTTAGTTAGATCTTTCCCTCCCAGTCTATTTGCTAAACTTTCCATCAAAATAAATTTTATGAAAACATAGTCCCTCTTGGTGAATTATGAAAATGCAAGTTTCCTTATAGCCCGAGTCCCCAAAGACAGTTCCTTTATTACCTTTTAAGTTCACATTCTGGGGTTTATTTTATACTTAAAACTGTAGATCAAGCCAGAGTAATAAATTGAGGAGAATGTACACAATTTCTGAATAATTTAACAGTCTGCAAAGCTTTGCCTCATTTCCAGATGAAGGCCAATTAGAAAAATTGGAGTTCTACTTTAGCTATAGTGTATATTGTTATATTGTCAGCACTCAAGGTTTGCTGTGAAGTTATCATATAAAGCTTATATAACCCTGCAATAATACAACCTTGCTTGCAAATGTGGCTCACAAAAACCTTTTAAATGTTGGCCTCTTATTGGCTTTTGCTGTATTGCCATAGGGGAGGAAAAGAATTATGAAAACTTATTAATAATGAAAAAAGAAACCCACAGAAAGAAAATAGTATGCCTCTCTGACTAAAGAATGATTTCCCTATATAATGTTTGGACCGTTCACTATGTAGAGCTATTACTTTACTGTTTGAAATAGATGAGCATTCAGTTTGACCAGCAAAATCTATTTTGAGCTCCCCAAAGCACTCTTTTCTAATATAAGTCATTTTGCAATATGCAATGTTAATCTGTAATCTACATGAGTTGGGAAATTGTTTAATGAACATTTCTACCTTTACAGAATTATTAAGTTTTTAAATTCACAGTAAAATTTTATTGAGATTTGACCCTTTTTCGATATATTTAGATGCATAAATTGAATCTTTTTAGATATAAAAGTAAATCTCATATGAATTTGATCCAAGATTGTTTTGCAATAGCATTATTAATATACAATGATTTAACCAAAGTTTGAAGACGTGAAACATTGCCTTTTACAGAAGTATACTAATGGAATTAAGTGCCCTCTAACTCTTTTGTCCAAAGGCTCATTGCCCTAGACCCAAAGAAGTTTTGGGGTATGGACTGGATATAATTCTATATGTAACAAGAAAATAGTAGGAAGGTGCTTTTTCTGATGCTTGCACTAAAACATCCACTTGAATAGTGAAAACATTGTGCTATTAAACAAAGATTCAGGATTAATTAATTGAAAATAATTACTCACCAGGTATGCATGCACATAGTGTGTTTGTTTTTATGTGTGTATGTGTGTGTAAGAGAGATGACACAAAGTAAGTGCTCAAATTTTTTCATTATTGAAAAGAACTCTTTTAAAACATCATCTGCCTTTAGGAGAAGTTCTAAAAGAATAATTGAAAAATTGTTCTAATATTTTCTCACTGAATTCTAGAAATACTTCATATACAGTACATGATATGGAAAATAAAAAGCTGCTATTTATATAGTACATAAAGCTCTGCAAAGTGCTTTATAAATATCTAAATTTAGCTTCACAATAAGACCATACAGTAGATTTTATTATTTCGCTCACATTACCAAGGAGGGAACTAAGGCTTAGTATAATTCATTGACTTGTTCAAGGTCACATTTCTCCAAAGCAGGAGTCAAACTTACATTTTCCTGCTCCTATTCTGTGCTCTACATACTTCACAATACTGTCTCTCTTATTCAAAAAGAAAAGAATAAAAGAAATAAAGGAAGGTAGGAAGGGAAATGGAAGAAAGGAAGGAAGGAAAGGAGAAAGAAGGAAGGAAAGAAGGAAGGAACAGAGGAAGGGAGGGAAGAAGGAAGGAAGGCAGGCTTAACTGATCTTTAGTCCTCTATACAACACAGTTTATCTCACCCAAAAGGAAAGAAGGAAGGGGGAGAAAGAAGGAAGATAGGAAGTAAGAAAGGAAAAAAAAGGAGGGAGGGAGGGAGAAAAAGTGGGACAGAAGGAAGAATGAATAAAAGAAAGAAAAAAAAACAAGTTTTAAATGTTAGAAACTAATAAAGTACAGTTTCTTAGTATAAAGAAGTTAATATTAAATTTGAAACTGGAAGGTTTAAAGTTAGCCAGGAGAGAAGGATATTAATGGCTAGGTGGTTTCATTTTGAAATCATCACTTTCTGAATTACATAGTGGAACTTATTGCACTATTCCAAGTATTCCACAAATACAATGGAAAGAACTATTATCAAGTAAAATCTATCAGTGAAAAATATGGATAATGGAGATATGAAATTCACAGACACCACCTGCACATGCTCTATCATTGTGCACAATATGTTTATTCTTTCTTGCTTTTCATAATAGTTTACAGATATTGGTGAATGGTGAGAGTAAAGCCTACCAACTGCAGGCCAGTGAGTTTGACTCCAATTACTGGCAAAATGCAGTAACATTTTAAAATGCAGTAACATTTTAAAATGAAAATGAATGTGCCTTGAACTTTTAGAAGGGAAAAAGGACTTCACATGGTAAGATGGCAAAATAAGGAAAGGACACTCTGAAGGCCTACAAAATTCCCCTCTAAACAACTGAAACACTGCCTCTGCATTGGTCTAGAAACAGGAAAGGAACTTACTAGAATGGTAGGAAAGGTCTGTTTCTCTGAGGTAGAAGGGGACTGAAGTTCAAGAACTACAGCACTAGCAGCAACATCCAGCCTAACAACAGGGGACTTGCAGCAGAGCTTCTAGTCTGGGACAATTTACTACCAATGGCTTGCCCTTCTGCAAACTCAAAGACCCCCTAGCCAGTGAGCAATCTGGGCAGCTAAGGGAGGCCCCAACCCATCAACCCCACTGTCAACACAACTCATCAATGAAGCTTTGACTTCCAAGTTGAAGTTCCATCCTGGGACATACTAACAGTAAGACAGTTCCCCTAGAGTAATCAGTGGAGAGGACCTGTTTCCACAGTAATGCAGAAGCAGGCCTGGTACAGATCAACAAGATCTTTTCTCCAGGGCCAGCCACCAGAAAGATGCTTACCAGAAAGCACAAAACAGCAAAACCCCAGCTCAGGAGCAGGCTACTAGTTGAAAGCCATAGCAGGGAAAATCAACAGGGAGATCCTATGCCCCTTCCTTCTTCCCTAAATACTGCCCCCCCAGTACGTCTACCCTCCAGAGAAATAAAGGAGCCAAACCCTGAAGCCCTTAGTGTACTGAGACAGTGTAGGACCAGAGCCTAACTCTCACATAAAAACACCAATCACAAAAGCAGGCAAGAAAAAAAATGGGCAAAAATGAGAGATAGATAGATAGAGGAGTAGAGAGAGAGAGAGAGAGAGAAAGAGAGAGAGAGAGAGAGAGACAGACAGACAGACAGGCAGAGACAGAGACAGACAGAGACAGAGACAGAGAAAGAGATAGAGACAGAGACAGACAGAGACAGAGACAGACAGAGACAGAGAGAAACAGAGAGAGAGTCAGAGAAATAGAAAGAGACAAGAGACAAACAATTTGACTACAGGGAGTTGCCATGGTTTTAGGGAAGATAAAAACATAAATTTGGAAAAGAATAATAGTATCAAAATTGCTGTGGGTGAAGCCACAAAGAAAAATGGAATTTGGTTTCTATGCCAAAAGGAATTCCTGAAAGAACTTTAAAAAGGATTTTAAAAAGCAAATTTAAAAAGTAGAAGAAAAATTGGAGAAAAATGAGAGTAATGCAAGAGAATCATGAAAAAAAAATCAATAACCTGAGGAAAAATACATAAAAATTTATAGAGGAAATAACTCCCTAAAAATGGGTTAAAAGGGAAAGGAAGTACAAGATCACACTGAAGAAAATAATTCCTTAAAATTAGAATTGAATAAAAAGAAATTAATGACTTTATGAGACATTGAGATACAATAAAACAAAATTAAAAACAATTAAAATAATAGAAGTAAATATCAAAATTTCTTATTGGAAAAACAATTGTAATAAAATAGAACTAGGAGAAATAACATATAATAAATGATATAACTACCTGCAAGTCATGATAGAAAGATAAAACCTGGATGATATCTTTCAAGAAATAATCAAAGAAAATTACCCTGAGGCAAAAATAGAAATTCAAAGAATCCATCCCTCATCAATTGAAAGAGAATTCCAAATCAAAATTCCCAGGAAGATAAAAGCCAAATTCCAGAGGCCCCAGGTTAAGGAGCAAATATTTCTTTTTTTTCTGTTTAATTTAAATTTAATTTAATTTAATTTGCAAAACATATGTATGGTTAATTCTTCAACATTAACCCTTACAAAGCTTTCTGTTACAAATTTCCGCCCCCCCCACTCCCCACCCCTCCCCTAGATGAAAGGATATCCACTACATGTTAATTTGTTGTGGTCCACATTTCACATCCCTCTCTCTGGATGTATATGGCTTTCTTCAGTGAGCAATTGGAAGTGGTTTGAAACATTTCATTGTTGAAGAGAGCCATGTCCATCAAAATTGATCATCCTACAATATTGTTGTTGCTGTGAATAATGATCTCATGGCCCTGCTCATTTCACTCACCATCAGTTCATGCAAGTCTCTCCAGGACTCTCTGAATTTGTCCTGCTGGTTGTTTCTTACAGAACAATAATATTCCATAATATTATTCAGCCATTCTCCAATTGATGGGCATCCATTTAGTTTCCAGTTTCCAGACACGACAAAAAGGGCTGCTACAAACATTCTTGCACATGTGGGGCCCTTTCCTTCCTTTATGATTTCTTTGGGAGATAAAATCAATAGAAATGCTGCTGGGTCAAAGAGTATGCACAGTTTGATAACTTTTTGAGCATAGTTCCAGATTGCTCTCCAGAATGGCTGGATCCATTCACAGTTCCACCAACAAATGCATCAGTGTCCCAGCCCTCCCACATCCCCTCCAACATTCGTCATTATCTTTTCCTGTCATTTTAACCAATCTGACAGGTGTGTAGTGGTAACTCAGGGTTGTCTTAATTTGCATTTCTCTGAACAATAGTGATTTGGAGCACCTTTTCTTTCTTTTTTTTATAGGGATTACATTTTAATCTGATTTGCACTCAGAAATATTATGGTTTGTGGACTGAATGTTTGACACTTCTGTTCCAAAGAATGAAATGCATGTCTAGATAGAGTTTGCTTATCCCTCCTCAAGTACTTCTCTTTTTTTTTTTGACCTTTGCAAAAACTTTTTTTCCCCAATCTTTTCCCATCCTTCCCCCCAACCCCCACCCCTAGATGACAGGTAATCTAATACATGCTACATAGGATAAATTATATGACAAATACAATACATGTATACATATCTATACAGTTATCTTACTGCACAAGAAAAATCAGATTTAGAAAGAGAAGAAGAAAAAACAACCTAAGAAGGAAAACAAAATTCATGGAAATATTCACAGAAAGCGTTAAAATGCTGTGTTGTGGTTCACACTCAGTTCCCACAGGCCTCTCTCTGGATGTATATGACTATCTTCATTGCAGAACAACTGGTTTGAATCACATCATTGTTGAAGAGAACCATGTCCATCAAAATTGATCATTGTATAGTCTTGTTGCTGTGTATAATATTCTCCTGGTTCTGCTGATTTCAGTCAGCATCAGTTCATGCAAGTCTCTCCAATCCTCTCTGAAATCCTCCTGTTGGTCGTTTCTTACAGAACAATAATATTCCATAACATTCATATACCATAATTTATTCAGCCATTCTCCAATTGATGGGCATCCTTTCAATTTCCAGATTCTTGCCACTACAAAGAGGGCTGCCACAAACATTTTTGCAAATGTGGGTCCCTTTCCCTCCTTTAAAATCTCTTTGGGATATAGGCCCAGTAGAAACACTGCTGGGTCAAAGGGTATGCACAGTTTGATAACTTTTTGAGCATAGCTCCAAATTGCTCTCCAGAATGGTTGGATCCGTTCACATTTCCACCAACAATGTATCAGTGTCCCAGTTTTCCCACCTCCCCTCCAACAGTTATCATTATCATTTCCTGTCATTTTAGCCAATCTGACAGGTGTGTAGTGGTATCTCAGAGTTGTCTTAATTTACATTTCACTGATCAATAGTGACTTGGAGCACCTTTTCATGTGACCGGAGATAGTTTCAATTTCTTTGTCTGAAAATTGTCTGTTCATATCTTTTGACCATTTATCCATTGGAGAATGGCTTGAATTCTTATATATTTGAGACAATTCTCGATATATTTTAGAAATGAGGCCTTTATCAGAACCTTTGGATGTGAAAATATGTTCCCAGTTTACTGCTACCCTTCTAATCTTGTCTGAATTCATTTTGTTTGTACAAAAACTTTTTAACTTGGTATAGTCAAACATATATTTTGTGATTAATGATGACCTCTATTTCTTCTTTGGTCACAAATTCCTTCCCCC
>JAJPUD010032590.1:444-11830 GCA_023553655.1 Myrmecobius fasciatus
TAATTATACCCCCAAACTTTAAATATTCCCATAGTAGAAATAAAGTTCTCAAGAGTCCTTTCCTTTTTACCTTTTTATGCTTCTCTTGAGTTCTGTGTTTGGATGTCGAATTTTTTGTTCAGATCTGGTCTTTTCATTAGAAATAGGTGAAATTCACCTATATCATTGAATGACCATATTCTTCCCTGGAGGATAATGCTCATTCTAGCTGGATAGATTATTCTTGGCCGTAATCCAAGTTCCTTTGCCTTTTCAGAATATCTGGTTCCAGGCCCTTCGATCCTTCAATGTGGAGGCTGACGGATCATGTGTGATTCTAATTATTGATCCTCAGTATTTGAATTGTTTCTTTCTAGCTGCTAGCAAATCTTTTCCTTGGTGCTATAGTCCTGAAATTAAGCCGCGATATTCCTTGGGGTTTTAATTTTGGCGTCTCTTTCAGGAGGTGATCGGTGAATTCTTTCAATGGTGATTTTGCCTTCTGATTCTACAATCTCAGGGCATTTTTCTTTCAGGATTTTCTGGAAGATAGTGTTTAGATTCCTTTTTTCATCATGGCTTTCAGGAAGTCCAATAATCCTTAGATTGTCTCTCCTAGATATATTTTCCAAGTCAGTTGTTCTTCCTAGGAGATATTTCATATTTTCTTCTAATTTTTCATTTTTTTTGTTTGACTGATTCTTGAAGTCTTATTGAGTCATTCACTTGCATTTGTTCAATTCTTATTTTTAAAGTGTTGTTTTCTTCAGTTACCCTTTTAAGCTCCTTTTGTAACTGCCCAATTGAATTTTTTTGTTCATTGCACTCTTTTTCCACTTCACTAATTTTATTTTTCAATAAATTGGTGTCTTTTTCATATCTTTTTTGTAGGGCATCATGTCCTTCTTGCAAGATATTGTATCCTTCTTGCACTGATTTCAGTTTATTTTCATCAAGATGGCAGAGTGAAAACGTGACTCTCTGCATCCTCCTCCAATCTTCTCTCAAATCAACAATAAAATAAGCCTCTGAACTGACCTTCAAGTGAACAAATCCAGAAATATTTGGATACTGCTCTCGAATATCTCTGAAGAACTTCATATCAGGTTTGTTTAACTCGGGCAGAGGAATAAACAGTCCACTAGGTGCAGCCCGGAAGTGAGGGTGGGACTCAGCTCAGGGTGGCAGAAACTCCAAACTCCAAACACTTGGAGTTTATCTGAGGCACTCGGAACACTCTGCCCTGACTGGGGACAGGTGTTCTGGCAGATTTGCCTTTTTTTAAGGAATAATTCGGACTTAGTCCTAGCCCCCCACTGGGCCAGCACCTTAAGTTAATTCGCCGAATTGCCCCAGGGCAAATTACTTCAACCACCGTTTTTTCCAAGCCTTAAAGAGACATCTACGCTATCTAAAAAAAAAAAAAAAATGAAGAAGCAAAAGAGAGCTCTCACCATAGACAGCTTCTATCGAGAGAAAGAAGGGCTGACCCCAGATCCTGAGGTTCCTTTAGACAAAACTCCAGAGGAAGCTATTAAGGACCCTCACTGGTCCCCTTTTCAAAAGGCCTTTCTGGAAGATTGCATAAAGGATCTCAAAAGAGAGCTAGAGGATGAATGGGAAAATAAACTGAAATCAGAATACTCATCATATCATTCACCTACTCAATAAATTTCAATGACTATTGACCAAATATCATTTTGATTTTATTTCAATCTTTTAAAACATCTGTTTTTGGACAGTTCCATAATAAAGATAATTATTTATATATTAGTATGTGTATACAATTCATACTTTAATGTACATATATTGGGGTACATTTTTAAAACTGATGAGGTATGTAAACAAATTTTGGACAATTTCCACATCATCCATCTTCAGAAGTTTTTTTTTCTCTTTTCATTACTTTGTTTCTAAAGTTTTTCATTGATGTTGAATTTTTGTTTCTCTCTTTGTGCTGTTTTGCCTCATTGTATCACCTGAACTTTTGAACAATTTGCTTTCAGATAAAAGGATTTAGAATCTTTTCTATACTTTTGTTTCATGAATTATATTCAATGTTTCTTTTTGCCTTTATTTTGGTGAGTCAAGGTTTCTACTACATAGTTAGGTTACATCTGTTAGGTGTAGATTATGTCTTGCTATAAAACTTCAACAATTCTCTCAAAATGTTTCTCCCTTGGTGATGATTAAGGCCTGTCTTTAAAACTATTCTTTGATAGTGCTACTTTCTTTTCAACAGCTTTACCATGTCAGTGGCCACCAGAAATACTATTTCATGCAATTCCTAGATTATTTTTATATCATCTATCAAATAGTACCAGAAATGTGTTTGTTCTTGATGGTTATAGAAAGTACAAGTATTTTATTGTCTTTTTAAAAAAAATAATTTGCATGATAGATAAAAAAAGATATTCTTTAAAATTGCATACTATCTATTTTTCAAAAAAATTAGAAATATTGGTCTTGATTTTGCCATTTGTTTTGTTATTAGACTTGAAATTACAATTGACAATATTTATCTCACAAAAGCTATGAAGTCTTTTACTATCTCTTTACATTACAGAAGTCAAATGTAATGTTGAGAAAAACAGTTTCTGTGAGCAGTTTTGAAGTGACAGTTAAGAAAATAGCAGCAGTGACATGTTTCTCTCTGGAGGTACGAAGAATGCAATGTTTTGTATGTTACCCATGAGAATCTGTGAAGAATATGTGGAGAATGCATATAGGAAGGAGATGAGGAGAAATATTGTTTTCTGAACAATTTTAACTATAATGTTACATCAAAACTTCAAAAAGAAAATTCTCTAAAAATCTGTGGATTGTCAAATATAATATATTCTGAAAAGATCGTTTCCTGTTATTATTAAGGTTTATTATCTGTCTTATTTTTTTTTGAAAGATTGAATTTAGTTCTTACATTGAGAATTGTGAAAAAGGTTTCTAAGAGGCTTGAATCAATATCAAGAATCAACTGATTTATGTGAGGCTGTATTTCCAAACAAGTAAAGAATAGACTTTTATCATTATGTCTTGGTTTTGAGGTGAATCAGTCTGTAAAATGTACCTTAGTGAAAATATTGTAAATAGCTATACATGGCTGCTTTTTATTGGTTTTATTTATTGATAACATGTATACATGTATTAATATTTAATTATGGATAAATAAAAATATTTTAGTGAAAGATGGTTTCTCTAGTTCATTGAGCAATTAATATTCAATGAATTGAGGTAGGGGATTGAGCTAATTTATTAGAGATTGTGAGGTTTATTAATGAAAAGTAAATTTAATGTGATATATCCTTGGATTTCAATAGAGCCTGAGATGAAAAATTAATTGTATAGAAATGAGGCATTTCAAGGTTGGGTGATGAACAAATGAGTACTTTTAGGACTGAGATATTATAACATTGCTACAAAAGGAGCTCACTTCACTACCAATATATTACTCATAATTTCTAGAGTTTGTACCAACTTAAATTATTCAATGGTTTCAGATCTTCCAACTTTTTCCATTTAAATATTTTAATAGTTTCTTGGCTACCCAATTCACTTAATGTCAGGAATGAATTTTTTATCATGATTGCTTTTCATTGCTCATCAATACATTGTTTTATGACATGGAAATAAGGAAAGTATCAACAAAAAAAGTAATATAAAACTCATACATATAACTGGCTATACCTGTTGACAATTTTACCACTTTTTATGTGCACTTTTGGTTTATCTGATTAAATGGTCAGTGTGATCTTATAAAAGCATTTCTAATACATGGAATACTGTGTTATCCCTAGCCCACCTACTGAAAATGCTTCAGGGTAGATGGTGCATCTAATTGACCAGAATACAATTCTCCTGCATTTCAAGGATCCTAACAATTCTTCATGGTGAATATAAAATTTACATGGCAAAGAGGATGGATCCAAGATGGCAGAGAGAAGATGGAGATTCACCCAAGGTCTTCTCCCTGGTCTCTCCAAAGACTTCAAATTCTGGAGAAGAGCCCAGGGGGAACAGGATGAAACAATTATCCAATCCAAGACAACAAGGAGTCTGTCACACTAGGGTGAGAGTGGACCACAGTCTAGTATAGGCCATATCAGCACAGATTAACCACAGCAAACCAGAGCAGGCCTTGATAAGGAATAAATCAACAGCTGCAGTAGCTCCTTTTACAGCTTTCAAATTCATGGATCATAAAGGGATCAAACAACTGGTCAAAGAATTTACAGGAGTCTTTTTGCTGGCACTGGGGGCAGGAATCTGTTACTCAGATCCAGGTGCAGTCCTGGGTGGCAGTCTTAGGGTGAAGAGGAACATTAGTATATCAGAACTTGTAGCTACAGAGGAGCAGGATCCTTTAGTGCAGTTCCAGTGCAGAGGAGAGTGGTTATGGTCCCTGACAGACAGGCATTGGCCAGGAGAGTAGTAAACATATTTTTTCTTAGATCATACCTTCTTGGAGAAACTGTAAATTTACTGGACCCCAGAAGCATTTCTGAAAACAATTACACAAAACCTCTGCAGCTTCAGCAAGTGTGCCTTCCACTCTGGAAACAGAGCCCCACCCACATTAGCAAAGTTAAAAGTCAAGAAGCCAGCTGGCAAAATGACAACTTGGGAAAAAAAATATGACCATAGGAAATTGCTATGGTGACAAGGAAAATTTAAAAACACAGAAGAAGATGGTAGTGTGGTGGTGGAAAGGATTGTTCTCAGGCCATAGAAGAACTCAAAGGAATTTTTAAAATAAAATAAGATGAGTAGAGGAAAAATTGGGAAGAGAAATGAGAATTATATAAGAAAATCATAGGGGCAGCTAGATGGGGCAGTGAAAAGAGTACCAGTCCTGAAGTCAGAAGGACCTGAGTTCAAATTTGGCCTCAGACACTTAACACTTCCTAGCTGTGTGACCCTGAGTACGTCACTTAACCCCAATTGCCTCAGGAAAAAAAAGAGAAAATCATGAAAAAAAAGAGTCAATAGCTTGATAAAGGAGGTACAAAAAATATGGAAAATAACACTTTAAGAAACAGAATAGGCCAAATAATACAAGAGTTAAGAAAACCTGATGAGGACAAGAATACCTTGAAAAGCAAAAATGGGAAAATGATATACAAAAATTTATCAAAGAGAACTCCTTAAAAAACAAAATTGGCCAAATGAAAAAAAAAGACAAAAAAAAACAAGAAAAGAGCTCATTGAAACATAGAATTAGCCAAATGAAAAAGGAAATACAAAATCCCATTGCAGAAAATAATTCCTTAAAAATTAGAATTGAGGGGCAGCTAGATGGCGCAGTGGATAGAGCACCAGCCCTGAAGTCAGGAGGACCTGAGTTCAAATCTGGTCTCAGACACTTAACACTTCCTAGCTGTGTGACCCTGGGCAAGTCACTTAACCCCAATTGCCTCAGCAAAAAGCAAAAAAAAAAAATTAGAATTGAGCATTAAGACTATTTCTAGTCATATGAAAAGGTGCTCCAAATCACTATGATCAGAGAAATGCAAATTAAGACAACTCTGAGGTACTACTACACACCTGTTAGATTGGCTAAAATGACAGGAAATGATAATGAAGAATGTTGGCAAGGATGTGGGAAAACTGGGACACTGATACATTGTTGATGGAACTGTGAACAGATCCAATCATTCCGGAGAGCAATTTGGAACTATTCTCAAAAAGTTATCAAACTGTGCATACCCTTTGACCCAGCAGTGTTTCTATTGGGCTTATATCCCAAAGAGATCTTAAAGGAAGGAAAAGGGCCCCCCATGTGGAAGAATGTTTGTGGCAGCCCTTTTTGTAGTGGCTAGAAACTGGAAACTGAATGGATGCCCATCAATTGGAGAATGGCTGAACAAATTATGGTATATGAATGTTATGGAATATTATTGTTCTATAAGAAATGACCAGCAGGATGATTTCAGAGAGGCCTGGAGAGACTTGCATGAACTGATGCTGAGCAAAATGACTAGAACCAGGAGATCATTATACACGGCAACAACACAATATAATGATCAATTCTGATGGACATGGCTCTCTTCAACAATGAAATGTTTCAAACCAGCTCCAATTGTTCAGTGAAGAAAGTCATATACACCCAGAGAGAGGGATGTGAAATGTGGACCACAACATAACATTTCCATGTTCTCTATTAATGTTTGCTTGCATTGAGTTTCCTTTCTCTGATATTTTTTTCCTTGTAGATACGATTTTTCTTCCACAACAATAAGTGTGGAAATATGTATACATATATTTGATTTGTCAAGTATTTTAACATAATTAACATGTAGTGGATTTCCTGCCATCTAGGAGAGGGGTGGGGACTAGGGGGGGAGGAATTTGTAACAGAAAGCTTTGTAAGGCTCAATGTTGAAGAATTACCCATACATATGTTTTGCAAATAAAAAGTTTTAATAAAAAAGAGAAAAAAATAAAAAAATAGAATTGAGCAAGTGGAAGCTAATGACACTAAGCAACAATAAAATAACCTCCCCCCAAAAAAAAGGAAAAAATGGATAAAATGTGAATGTTTCATTGGAAAAACAACTGACCTGGAAAATACATGTTAGGAGAGATAATTTTTCAATTATTGGACTTCTGAAAAGGTTAAAAAAAAAGAGAGAGCTAGATATCATCTTTTAAGAAATTATCAAATAAAACGTTTTTGATATTCTAGATCCAGAGGGTAAAATAGAAGTTGTAAGAATCAGGGCAGCTAGGTGGTGCAGTAGATAGAGCACCAGCCCTGAAGTCAGGAGGACCTGAGTTCAAATCTGGCCTCAGACTTTTAACATTTCCTAGCTGTTTGACCATGGGCAAGTCACTTAACCCCAATTGCCTCAGGAAAAAAAAAGAATCCACTAATCATTTCCTGAAAGAGATCCAAAGGAGAAGTTAAATGACACAGAGGAAAGAAAAATCAGAAGGAGCTTAGTTCATGTCTGGACTCAGACACAACACTTACTGACTGTGTAATCCTGAGCAAGTTACTTTACCCCTATTGTTTTGGGAAAAGAAGATACTCCCAAAATATAAACTCATAGAAATATTATAGCCAAATTCCAGAGTTCCCCAGTCAAAGAAAAACTATTGCAAAGAGAAAAAAAATTCAAGTATCATGGAGTCACAGTCAGTATAACACAAGACTAAGCATCTTCTACATTAAAGAATTGACTTGAATATGATATTCTGTAGGGCAAAGGAGCTTGGATTACAACCAAGAATCACCTACCCAGCAAAACTGAGTAAAATCTTTCATGGGGAGAAATGAACATTTAAGAAATTGAGGACTTTTAAGCATTTCTAAAGAAAAGTCCAGAGATGAATTAAAAAAAAAATATCTTTCAGATACTAGACTCAGGAGAAGCATATAAAATTAAAAAGGGAATGGAAACCATAAGACACTTGAGAAGGTTAAACTGTTTATATAGTTTATAGGGTTTTTTTTTTACATTCCTACGTGGGAAGACAATATTTGTAGCTTACAAGAACTTCATTATTACTAGGGCAGTTAGAAGGTGTATATATAGACAGAGGACACAGGTATGAGTTAAGTATAATGGGATGATATCCTTAAAAAGCAAAATCAAGGGATCAGAAAGAAAATTGTACTGGGAGAAAAGAAAAGGGAGAAGTAGAATGAGGATTTTATGTGAGACAATAAAGACCTGAAAGAGCTTTAACAATGGAGGGGAAAATGAGGAAGGTGGTAGGAAATGCTTGAACATGACTCCCATTAGAATTGGCTCATAGAAAGAATAATATATATACTCAGTTAAGCAAAAAAAATCTATACAAAAAAAGGAAGGGAAGGGGATAAGAGAAGGTGGGATGCTCTGGAATGGTGGATTGACAGAGGCAGCAGTCACTTTTTAGGAGAAATAAGGTGAAAACAGATAGAAAATAATGGTGAAATAGGATGAAGGGAAATATAATCAGCAATCATAACAGTGAAAAAAATTAAAGTAAGTTCCTCAATAAAGTTTTCATCTCTAAAAGTATAAATTAGTAAAATTTATGGGAAGAGCCAATGCTCATTTGATAAAACATGATCATTTTTAAATTGTTATCAAAGCTGTCTATAAATGTATGAAAAAATGCTCTTGGGGCAGCTAGGTGGTGCAGTGGATAGAACACCAGCCCTAAAGTCAGGAAGACCTGAGTTCAAATCTGGTCTCTGACACTTAACATTCCCTAGCTGTGTGACCCTGGGCAAGTCACTTAACCTCAATTGCCTCAGAGAAAAGAAAAAAAAAAAAAAAAAGAAAATGCCCTTAAATCACTTGATTAGAAAAATGCAATTTAAAAAAAAATAATTTCTCATACCAATTAGATTGTCTAATAGGATGGAAAAGCAAAATTGCAAATATTAAATGGGATGGGGAAAAATTGAGACACTAGTACATTGGTCAGTTTTGAACTGATTGAACCATTACATAGAACATTTGGGAACTAAGCAGAAAGGCCTATAAAAGAATACATATGTTTTGCAAATAAAAAGTTTTAATTAAAAAACTGCATAGTTTTTGAATTAATAATATCACTACTAGATCTATATCCCAAAAGAGATTTTATTTTTATAATTTTTTTTAATTTTTCAAAATACATGCAAAAATAGTTTTTAACATTCACAACTGCAAAACCTTGTTTTTTAATTTTTCTCCCTCTCTCCCTACATCCTCCCACACACCTAGACAGCAAGTAATCCAATATAGGTTACATATATGCAGTCCTTCTAAACATATTCTACATTTATCATGCTGTGCAAGAAAATATCAGATCAAAAGGGGAAAAATGAAAAAGAAAGAAAAAACAAGCAAATATCATCAACAAAGGTGAAAAAACTAAATTGGGATCCACATTAAGTCTCATAGTCTACTTTCTTATTGCAGATGTCTCTTTCCCTTACAAATCTATTGGAATTGGCCTGAATCACCTCACTGTTAAAAAGAGCCAAGTTCATCACAGTTGATCATCATATAATCTTGTTGTTGCTGTGTACAATTTTCCCTTGGTTCTATTCACTCCACTCAGCATCAGTCCATGTAAATCTTTTCAGGCTATTCCAAAATCAGCTTGCTTATCATTTCCTATAGAACAATATTCCACTGCATTCATACACCATAACCCATTCAGTCACTTCCCAACTGATGGTCATCCATCCAGTCTCCAGTTTCTTTCCACTACAAAAAGGGCTGCCACAAACATTTCTGCATATATGAGTTTCCTTCCCTTTTTAATGATTTCTTTGAGATACAGACCCAATAGAGACATTGCTGGATTAAAGGATATGCAGTTTTATAGTCGTTCAGAATGGCTGGACCAATTCACAATTCCACCACATTGCACCAATGTCCCAGCTTTCCCACATCCCCTCCAATATCTATCATCTTTTTCTGTCATGCCAACCATTCCAAGAGGTATGAAGTAGCACTCCAAAGTTGCCTTAATTTACACCAAAGAGGTTTTAAAAAGAGGAAAAAGATCTATATATATATATATATACAAAAATATTTAAAGCTTTTCTTTTCTAGTCTAAAAGAATTGAAAATTGAAGGGATGCCCATCAATTGTGGGATGACTGAACAAGTTGTGGTATATGATTGTGATGGGATGCTATTGTGATATAAGATGTGATGAGCTAGATACTCTTAGAAAAACTTGGAGACACATAAGTTAACTGATGCAAAATGAAATTAGTAGGAGCCAAGATGGCGGAGTGAAAAGGTGACTTTCTGCCTCTCCTCCGATCTTCTCTCAAATCAACAATAAAATAAGCCTCCGAACTGATCTTCAAGTCAACGAACTCAGAAATATTTGGGCACAGCTCTCTGGATAACTTCATATCAGGTTAGTCGGACTCGGACAGAGAGATAAATAGACAACAACTGTGCAGGCCGGAAGTGAGGGTGGGACTCAGCTCGGCTCATCGTGGAAGAAATTCCAAACTCCAAACTCCAAATTCCAAACACCTGGAGCTTATCTGAGGCACTCGGAACACTCTGCCCTGATTGGGGACAGGTGTTCTGGCAGACTTGCCTTGTTTAAGGAGTAATTCGGACTTAATCCTAGCCCCCACCGGCCCAGCACCTTAAGTCAACTCGCCGAAGTGCCCCAGGGCAAAGCTTTTTGCAGCCGCCGCTTTTTTTTCCCCTACCTTAAAGAGATATCCACACTGTCTAAAAAAAAAATATATATATATGATGAAGAAGCAAAAGAGAGCTCTCACCATAGACAGCTTTTATCAAGGCAAAGAAACGACCGCAGAGCCAGAGGTTCCTTTAGACAAAAATCCAGAGAACATCAGCCAGGACCATCACTGGTCCCCTTTTCAAAAGGCCTTTCTGGAAGACTGCATAAAGAACCTCAAAAGAGAGCTGGAGGATAAATGGGAAAATAAACTGAAATCAGTGGAAGAAGGATATGATGCCCTGCGAAAGAGATATGAAAAAGACACCAATTTATTAAAAAATAAAATTAGTGAAGTGGAAAAAGAGTGCAAGGAACAAATTGGCCAGTTACAAAAGGAGCTTAAAAAGGTAACTGAAGAAAACAACACTTTAAAAATAAGAATTGAACAAATGCAAGTGAATGACTCACTAAGACTTGAAGAATCAGTCAAACAAAAACAAAAAAATGAAAAATTAGAAGAAAATATGAAATATCTCCTAGGAAAAACAACTGACTTGGAAAATAGATCTAGGAGAGACAATCTAAGGATTATTGGACTTCCTGAAAGCCATGATGAAAAAAAGAATCTAAACACTATCTTCCAGGAAATCCTGAAAGAAAACTGCCCTGAGATTGTAGAATCAAAGGGCAAAATCAACATCGAAAGAATTCACCGATCACCTCCTGAAAGAGACCCCAAAATTAAGACCCCAAGGAATATCGTGGCTAAATTTCAGGACTATAGCACCAAGGAACAGATTCTGCTGGCAGCTAGAAAGAAACAATTCAAATACCGAGGTTCAATAATTAGAATCACACAGGATTTGTCAGCTTCCACACTGAAGGATCGAAGGGCATGGAACCAGATATTCCGAAGGGCAAAGGAACTTGGATTACAGCCAAGAATAACCTATCCAGCTAGAATGAGCATTATCCTCCAGGGAAGAAGATGGTCATTCAATGATATAGGTGAATTTCACCTATTTCTAATGAAAAGACCAGATCTGAACAAAAAAATTCGACACCCAAACACAGAACTCAAGAGATGCATAAAAAGGTAAAAAGGAAAGGTCTCTTGAGAACTTTATTGCTACTAGGGAGATACTCAAAGTTTGGGGGTATAATTAACTAGATATTACTTTGATAATATGAAAAAGAGAACTAGAGGGGAAAATGTTGTCATACTGGGGAAAAGAGGGAAAAAGTGGTAAAATAAGATCTAAAAAAAAAA
>JAJPUD010032591.1:0-11830 GCA_023553655.1 Myrmecobius fasciatus
TTGGGTCAAGCCCTAATTTCTTCCACACTAGTTTCCAATTTTCCCAGCAGTTTTTGTCGAATAGTGAGTACTTATCCCAAAAGCTGGGGTCTTTGGGTTTATCAAACACTAAATCGTTAAGGTTATTGCCTAGATTGTCCTGATAACCTATCCTATGCCACCGATCACGTCTAGCTTTTGTTCAGAAAATCCTGACAATTTATTTTTTACCCACTTATTTGTTGCTATTTGAATAGGTGTGTCGAAGTCTCTTTAAATAAAAAGTAATAGAAAAATCAACAGCAACAACAACAAATTTAAAGAAGTTTTGTCAAAATATCTAATTAAACACAGATTAAAAATGGGAATAGAGCTGTAATAATGCATATATAATAAACTTTTTTTTTTACATCAAAGGAAAATAATTTGCCACATTTGGTGTCTGAAGTACCAGTTGGAAGGGTCTCCTTGGCTGAGACGAAATGATCCCAAAGAAACCAGACATAGTAAAAGCAGTTGGACATGAAAAGTAAAAAAAAAAAAAAGCAAACAGACTAATGTCTGCAAAAACATGTGAAGAGCAATCCATTTCAACATATTAAGGGAGACTTTGAATTATCAAGGTATCTAATTGAGGTAAAGATACTATAGTATAGAAAAAATAATAATAGATAATATAAAAATAAGAAAAAATACATGTTTAATAATATATATCATGTGTAAGATTTTATAGTTGTATGAAATATGCAAGTAATATGCATGTTATATATGTGTATGTATACATACTTGGGTATATATTTAAAACCAAGTGTAAATGTGCAAATAAAATGTGGTCCCTCAGCCAGCTCTCTTTTACCGAATACAAAGGTTGTTCAGTTAGTCTTAATTATCATCTGTTGGTACGTGGGCTGCAGAAGACCTTTGAGATCCCTGGGGTTACTCTTAAAACTGCAATTATTTTTATAATAGCTTATTATTTTTCAAAATACATGCAAAGGCAGTTTTTAACAATCACCCTTGCAAAACCTTGTGTTCCATATTTTTCTTCCTCCCCTTCCCACCTCTTTCCATCCCTAGACAGCAAGTAATAAAATATAGGTTAAACGTGTATAATTCTTTGAAACATTTTCATATTGATAATGAAGCACCAGAAAAATGGATCAAAAAGGCAAAAAAAAGAACAAGCTGTAGGGGTTGTGTAGGTACCCAAAGAGCAGAATATAGAACAGGGGTTAGGAACTTGGGAGTTGAAATGTAGAGGCACAAGAAAATACTACAAGTAGTAGGACATAGCCCTAAAAGGTGGCACTTGCCAGAGTACAAGAGCCACATCTCCCTTCTTTGTGCTCAGGAAGCCTGTGCTCCCTTGCTCCTTCCTTCTCTGGGAACCAATCCTTGAGGACCCAACCATTCAGCCTCCTGAAGGAAACTCCAAACCCGGAATTGGCAAAAGAAATATAAGCAGGGGATAAGCAGAAATAAATGGAACTTGTTTTATCATCCACCTCCTGGTCAGTCTATCTCTGTGGGATCAGGATTAGAGCCCAAAGACGGATAAGTGGGCCTAGTCATGGCCAGCGATGTGTGGACATATAAGGTTCGGCTGTGGACCAGCAAGCAAAAAACAACAAAAAGGTGAAAATACTATGTCATGATCTACATTCAGTCCCCATAGTTCTCTCTCTGAATGCAGATGACTCTCTCCATGGCAGGTCTATCGAAATTGAATCACCTATTGTTGAAAAGAGCCATATACATTACAATTTATCATCAAATAATCTTGTTGTTGCTCTGTACAATGTTGTCTTGGTACTACCTACTTCATTCGGCATCAATTTATGTAAGTCTTTCCAGGCCTCTGTGAAATCATCCTACTGATTTTTTCTTATAGAATAATAATGTTCCAGTTTTCATATATCATAACGTATTCAGCCATTCAACAACTGATGAGTATTCACTCAGTTTTCAGTTCCTTTCCAATACAAAAAGGGCTGCTACATTTTTACACAGATGGCTCCTTTTCCTTTTTTGATGATCTCTTTGGGATATAGACACTGCTGGATCAAAAGATATGCAGAGTTTATAGCATAGTTTAAATTGCTTTCCAGAATGGTTGGATCAGTTCACAACTCTACCAACAATGTACTAATGTTCCACCTTTCCCAAATCCTCTCCAACATTGATCATTATATTTTCCTGTCATCTTAGCCAACCTAAGAGGTGACATGGTACCTCAAAGTTGTCTTAATTTGCATTTCTCAAATCAATTTTTGATGTACTTAGATATGGGCTTTAATTTATTTTTCTGAAAATTTTCTGTTCATAACCTTTGACCATTTATCTCAGATAATTGCTTGTATTCTTAAAAATTTGAGTCAATTCTCTATATAAGTTAGAAATGATGCCTTTAGCAGAACCCTTGGATGTAATTTTTTTCCAAGTTTTCTGCTTCCCTTCTAATTTTGTCTGTGTTGTTGGTTTGTATCAATTTTTTTTTAAATTTACTATAACCAAAATAACCAATTTGTCATTCCATAAAGTTCTTCACCTTCTCTTCTTTACAGATCTGAAAACCAAACCATCCCTTATTCTCTTAATTTGCTTACAGTACCACCCTTTATGTCTAAATAATGAACCATTTCAACCTTATCATAATATAGGGTGTTGCGTGTTGGTCAATGCCTAGTTTCTGCCATACCATTTTATAATTTTACAAAAAATTTTTGTAAAATAATGATTTCTTATCCCAGAAACTGGAATCTTTGGGTTTCTCAAACACTAGATTACTATAGTCATTGATTATTGAGTCTTATGAACTTAACATAATCCACTGATCTACTAGCCAATACTAAACGGTTTTGATGACAGTGCTTTATAATAAAGTATTGGGTCTGGTTCAGTTAGGCCATCTTCATTTGCATTTTTAAAAATTAATTCTATTGAAAATTTTTACCTTTTGTTCTTCCAGATGAATTTTGTTATTATTTTTTCTAGTTCTGCAAAGAAAATTTTTGGCAGCTTAAGTGATATGACACTGAATAATTAGATTCATTTTGATAGAATTCTCATTTTTATTATATTACTTTGGCCTACTCACAAATACTTGATATTCTTCCAATTATTTGGCTTCCAATTATTATTCCACACAAACTTTGTCTTGTCAGGTAGAAACCCAAATATTTTATTTTATCTACATTAACTTTAAATGAAATTTCTCTTTCTATTTCTTGCTGCTGGACTTTATTGGTAACATATAGAAATGCTGATTATATATATGGATTTATTTTGTGTACTGCGCCTTTCCTAAAGTTGTTGTTTCTAGTAGTTTTTAGTTGATTTTCTAGGATTGTATAATTATACCATCATATCATCTACAAAGAGTGATAATTTTTTTCTTCATTACCTACTTCTAGTTCCTTCAATTCCTTTTTCTTCTGTTATTGCAAAAGCTAACATTTCTAATACAATATTGGATGTTAATGGTGATAACAGGCAACTTTGTAAAACTGTAATTATAAAAGAGACTTGAATTTTTCAGCTTTCATGACTTTATTGTTGATGTTTTGAGTAGAATTGTGAACACCAGTGATTCACATTCTCATGTAATTGAAGAAAATATTAATATTCAATAATATTTTTCAACTTGGAAGGGACCTTAGCAGCTACCGAATTTTTACACACATGCATCTTTCATAGCTGAGGGAACTAAATTCAAAATGAAAAAAAAAGGGGGACCTTGGGCATTGTCAAACAAGAAAAGAAATAGGCAGGATTTAAAGCCAAGTCCTTTGACTCAAGAACTAGTAGTCTTTCCACTCTGCTATATTATTTCTTTATATGCTCAATATACAAACTACCTAAGATTAAAATTCTAAAATTTAAAACTAAATCTTGAAAAAATTATACATAAATTTTTCTTGTGAGATTTGGAACTTCATATTTGAATGATACCTGCTTAATGACAAAGACTATATTTTTGTGAATAATTTTGTATTCTCCATGCCTGGAAGAATTTCTAAAACACTGTAAATATTTTTAAATGTTGAAGTTCAAAATCTGAAAAAAATGAAATTGAATATTTTTAAATAAAATTATCAAATTCTTTATCTCTGATGAAATATTTTATGTTCTACTTAATTAGGTATGTTGTCAAACTTCCCCCCCAAAAAAATAAATCTTTTTCTTTTTAAGGACTTGAAGCCTTGTGTTTTATAAACATTATATTGCAAGTCCATGTGTTTAAAAAAAAAGATCCTTGATCCTGCTTTTACCTTCAGGTAAATTTATTATCTGTAATTAGCTAGCATATCTTACCAGAGAAAAGCATCAAGATTTTCTCATCACTTTTCTGAGTCTCTTGGGATCAATGGGAGCTTCTCCAATAGTTTTGAACTTGCTTTTTCATATAGCATAAGCAGAAAATCCCTTCTGCCACCTTTTTTTAACGACTTTAACAAACCAAGTTATTTAACTAGGAAATAGGCCAAAAGTAATTTGGTGTCTTATCCTTGATATAGCCCTATTCACTCCTGTACCCTCCTTTTGCTCGGCTACTTGATGATCTTACAGGAATAAGAATTATGTCCTAAGTTCTTCATGAGATCCTTACCTATTTCATCTTATTTCCCATTCTATATTGAAAATTATTTTAATATTCCACAAAACTTTCAACAAACTGCAAGGTAAGTATCCATTACATATGACACTGCATTGGGAGCCAAAAAATATATATAAAGATGATTAAAACTTGCAGTTATAACCTAATTGATCTGTTATCTAACTAAAACATTCTCCAAATTATTTCATTGTGATGTTGAGAATTTTGCTTAGCATTAAAATAGATGTCTCTCAAGGGCTTGTGCCCTCTTATATCATCAGTTTTCTTAGTGTTTCCCACTACTACAGTATTTTAAGGTTTAAAGTTAAAAAATAAATAATCATTTTATCACCAAAATAAAGCAAAAATACTTCAGTAGAATTTCAAGATTGGAGTTTAGTTCCTAGCCCTTCCACAGCATGACTAATACAGAAATACTGTTAAGATAACTGTACATGTATACCCTATATTTGATTGCTTGCTGTCATGGTAATTAAAATTATCCCACCTACAATAAGAGAATGCGGCAGTGCTCTGAGACAATGGCACTTTATCAAATAGCCCATGGGCCTCTATGATGAAGTATACCTCAGATCTTCTTCATAATCTGAGATGCCTCCTTCTTTTAGGGCCCTTTTTTTATAGAGCTAGATATCAAGTCATTCCAGAACAGCTATACCAAATACAGAATAATTGCATTAATTTGCAGAGGATTAATAAGCTAAAATAATGTATCATCAGGGCCCTTCAATGTGGTTGTGATCTGTCACACTAAGTTTGGACAAAATAACAAGGAAAACCATGGTTGCTAGATATTTATTTAACACACAAAGAGTTAAAAGTCAATTAATAGGATGGGAAAATGATCAAATAACAGAAAAAGTCGACTTTTAAAAGCACTCTGTCAAAGATAGCAAAGTCTCCAAGACTCCAAGATAGATCTAGAGTCTCCAAAAAATAAGAATCAGATACAGGACATGGAAGAGCTCAAAAATGATTTTTAAACTCAAGTAACACAAGTAGAGGAAAAATTGGGAAGAGAAACAAGAGTGATACAAAAGATGTATACTTACTAGCTGGCCATATTTGAACTCAGGTCTTCCTAAGTGCAACTCTGGTGCTCTATCCACTGCACCACAAAAGTGCTCCTACTTAAAAATTTCTTGAAAGAATGCTATAGAGGCTTTTTTTCTTCTTTGAGGAAATCAAAATTCTACAATTATATCTCCTGGATCTCCTTTCCAGGTCAGTAGGCTCTCCATAGAGTATACTAAATTTCTGGCTATTTTTTTCATTATTTTGATTTTGTTTGATTCACTCTTGTTTTCTTATAAAATCCAATTCCTGAACAAATTCTACTTTTAAAATTTATTTAGCATTTTCCCCAGTTTTACATGTAAAAATAGTTTTGGCACGTGTTTTTAAAACTTTAATTTCTAGATTTTCTTCCTCACCAGCCCCTTGATTAAGATGGCAAACAATATGATATTGATTATGCATGTTTAATCATGCAAAGCATTTAAGTCATAGTCATGTTGTGAAAGAAAATATCGTTTTTTTAAAGAGCGCATAACAAAAAGAAAGTTCAAGAAAAAGAAAGAAAGTTGGAGAAGAGAGTATGCATTAATCTGCATTGAAATACATCAGTTCTTACAGCCATTCTGGAGAACAATTTGGAGCTATGCTCAAAAAGTTATCAAACTGTGCATACCCTTTGACCCAGCAGCATTTCTATTGGGCTTATATCCCAAAGAAATCATAAAGGAAGGAAAAGGCCCCACATGTGCAAGAATGTTTGTGGCAGCCCTTTTTGTAGTGGCTAGAAACTGGAAATTGAATAGATGCCCTTCAATTGGAGAATGGCTGAATAAATTATGGTATATGAATGTTATGGAATATTATTGTTCTGTAAGAAATGACCAGCAAGATGATTTCAGAGAGGCCTGGAGAGACTTACATGAACTGATGCTGAGTGAAATGAGCAGAACCAGGAGATCATTATACACGGCAACAACAGTACTATATGACGATCAATTCTGATGGACATGGCTCTCTTCAACAATGAAATGTTTCAAACCACCTCCAATTGTTCACTGAAGAAAGCCATATACACCCAGAGAGAGGGATGTGAAATGTGGACCACAAAAAATTTGTAACGGAAAGCTATGTAAGGGTTATTGTTGAAGAATTACCCACACATATGTTATGCAAATAAAATAAAAATTAAAAAAAAAAAGAAAGAAAATACTTGGGAGTATATCTGCCTAGACAAACTCAGGGATTATATAAACATGATTATTAAATATCTTTCCATACAAATAAAGACAGTTTTTAAACAAAAAATAATAAAAAAAATAAAAAAAAATAAAAAAAAATTAGAAATACATCAGTTCTTCCTCTGGAGATAGATAGCATTTTTCATCCGTCAGAATTTTCTTGCGTTTTTTTATTGCAGAGAATTGCCAAGTCATTCAGATTCTATTTTCTTACAATATTCCTGTTGCTTTGTACACAGTGCATTTCACTTTGCACTCATGGATGTTGCATCAGATTTTTCTGAGAGTGTTAAATTCTTCATGTCATAGCACAGTAGTATTCCCTAATAATCACACATGACAATTTGTTCAGCCATTCTCCAAATGATAGTATAATCTCCTGTTTTTAATCCCCTGCCCCTAGAAATGAGTTGTTAAAAGTATCTTTGTACATATAGGTCCTTTCCCCCTTTTTTGCATCTCTTCTGAGATAAAGACCTCATTGGTCCTGGTGCTATTGCTAGGTCAAAGGGCATGGTTTTATAGGCTTTTGGACAAACATCCAAATCTCTATAAAAGTGGTTGAAAAAAGTTCACAACTCTACCAAGATTGTATTTTCCCTTCACACTCCTAACAACCACCACCTTCCTCCTCTCTCCTATTAGTTAATTAATACATCTGAGGAAATAACTCAGAACTGTTTTCCTTTTCATTTCTCTAATCAATTAGAGCATCCCTTCACACAATCACAAACAACTCTGATTACTTCATCTAAAAACTGTTCATATTTTCTGATTATTCATTAATTGGGGAATGACTCTTATTTTTCTAAATTTGACAGAGTTCTACAAGCTTGAATAATAAGCCCTTTATCAGAGAAGTTGCTTTAATTTTTTTTCCGTGATTATTTTGTTAACTATAATTTCCTCCATTTATTCTATTTTCTCTCTCCTTTCATCCTATCCCTCCTCAGAAATGTGTTATTTCTGACTACTTCCTCCAACAATTTTCTTTCCCTTCTATCACCCTACAAACTATTCTCTTATCCCTTTCACCTCTTACTTTCCTGTAGCATAGTATAAATTCTGATATACAATTGAGTGTAGTTGTTATTCCTTCTTTGAGCCACTTCTGATAAACACGAGTTTCATTTGCTCCTTCTTATCTTCCCCATCTTCCTCTCCATTGGAAAAGCTTTTTCTTGCCTCTTTTATGTGAGATAATTGATCTCATTCTGCATCTTTCTTTTCCTTTCTCCCAGGACATTCCTCTCTCAACTCTTAATTTTACTTTTTAGATATCCTTGTTTCACATTCAATTCACATCTGTGACTGCCTGTCTCTTTCTGTTTATGCCGGCATCTCTCTGTCTCTCTCCACACACACACACATACATATGTGTGTAGATATCTATGTCTATATTAATGCAAATATATAGATACATATACACCTATCTATAATGTATGTTTATATATGTCTATATACTGCCCTAATAACGAGAATCTTGTTTTGAGTTCCAAATATCATCTTTTCATGTAGATATGTAACCATATTAATCATATCAAGTCTCGTATGATTTCTTCCCGATTTAGCTTTTTAAAGTTCTCTTAAGTCTTGTATTTGAAAGTCAAATTTTCTGCTTAGTTATAGTTTTTTCATCAAAAATGCTTTCAAGTCCTTTGTTTCATTGAATGCTTATTTTACCTCTGAAGGATTATATTTCGTTTCACAGGGTAGGTAATTATTTGTAATCCTAGCTCCTTTGTCCTCTGGAATATCATATTCCAAGTCTTCTTATCCTTTAACATAGAATCTGATAAATATTATGTAATTCTGATTGCGGCTTTATGATAATTGAATTATTTGTCTGACTACTTCCAATATTTTCTTCCTAATATGGATGATCTATTATATTCCTGGAAATTTTAATTTTGGGACAATTTTTCAGGAGATAATGGGTGGATCCTTTTAAATGCTATTTCCCCCTCATTTTTCTAGAAAATTTCAGCTACAAAACAACAATACATTTTAAATTATCTCTCCTGGATCTATTTTCCAAATTTTTTTTTTACCCAAGAGGATAGTTTACATTGTTTTCTTGTTTCATTCTTTTAGGTTTATTTTATCTCTTGATTTATTACAAGGTCCTTAGCTTCCATTTGTTCCACTCTAATTTCTGAAGAAGAGTTTTCTTCAGTGAGCTTTTGCACTTCCTTTTCCAATTGGTCAATTCTATATTTTTTTTTTACTTTTCAATAGCATTTTATTTTTCCCTGTTAGGTGTCAAGAAAATTTTTCTTATTCTTACATGGTTTTGAATTGCCAATTTTTCTCACTCCCTCCCCTCCCCTCTTCCAAAGATAGCAGTCATTTTGATATAGGTCATACATTTTCTGTCATGTAAAACATATTTCTATATTAATCACTTTGTAAACAAAAAGGTAGATAAAAAGGTTAAATAGTACTCACAAAAAAAGAATGAAATAAGAGGGGAAAATATGCTTTAATATCTATTCAGGGACTAGTAGTTCTTCATCTGGTTGTGGATAGCATTTTCCTTCATGAATCCTTTGGACTTGTAAGTTCATTGTGTTCTGAGAAGAGATGAGTCTATCATTGTTAGACATATTTTGTTGCTGCTATTGTTTATGATGCACATCTGGGTCCCTTCTCCTCTTTATCGATCAGTTTTGGATACAGACCTTCTAGAGACACATTTGATGGCCCTTTTGGCATAATTCAAAATTTCTCTCCAGCACAACTGCACCAACAATTCATTAGTGTCTCACTTTTCCCACAATCCCTTTAAAATTATCAATTTTCCCATATGATTAAACAGATAGTTTTGAAGTAGTATCTAAGAATTGTATTAATTTGCATTTTTATAATAAACAATCACTTAGAACACTTCTTTATATTTTTAAATGTAGTTTTGATTTCACCTGAAAACTCATTATCCATATCTTTTGGTCATTTATCTATTGGAGAATGTCCTGTATTCATATAAATTTCTATCAGTCATTTATATATTTGAGAAATGAAGGGTTTATCAGAGAAATGTCCTGTCAAGATTGTTTTCTAGTTTTTTCCTCCTTCAAATCTTGGTTGAATTAGTTTTTATTGTGAAAAAAATCTTTCATTTATTGTAATTACTATCATCATTTTTTATTTCATAACACTATCTACCTAGTGTTTAGTCTTATTCCCATAGAACTGGCAATTAGGCAATTTCTTGCTCTTCTAATTTCCTTGTGGTGTTTAATATTTTATTTACCTTCTTAATTTCTTTTTTGATTATTTTTATTTGGATTTATTAAGTTCAGGAGAGGGGACAATTGAGGTCCTCCACTAGTATGTTTTTCCTATCTATGTCTTCCTATAAATAGCTTAACATCTTCTCTAAGGATTTGGAAGCTAGGACAGAGGCAAGATGGGAAAGAGAGCACTTTTTTTTCCTCTGATCTTCTCCAATGATCCTCAGACTAATTAGCAAATCCAGCCTCTGAGTTATCTCTAGACTGGCAGAATTGATAAATATTGGGAGTGTAACACATTACCATCAGAAGACAATTTAGAGGATTGCCAAAAAAGGTCTGCTTCAATCAGACACAGAGAGAGGTGGGCCAAGCCCAAGAAGGCCAAGCACAGACACCAAGTGCAGTCAGTGAAGACCAGGGTGTTGTAGTCTCCATGGGTCAGAGAATCTACAGGGAAGAATCTACCAGAGTGTTGGCTATGCTGCCCTGGTTGCAATCTAGTAGATCAGCAGAGAGGTTATAAAACATCCAACCCAAACACAAAAGGTGAACCCTAAAAGGCCAGAATCTCATGGGACTTCCACATGCCAATTAGCACCAGGAGTAAGTCAGTGCTGACCCAGTGCAGCTGCTGCCCTGTGAAGCTTGGACAGCCTCTTTTGCCCTAAAAGCAAATATATTTTATGTATTTTAAATATAATTTTATAATGTATCTTTATTATATCTTTAAAAGGAAAAGGCTATTTTCTTTCTTTTTTTATTAAAGTTTTTTATTTGTATAACATGTATGGGTAGTTCCCCAGCGTTGATCTTTACAAAGCTTTCCATTACAAATTTTACCCCCAGTCCCCTCCCCTCCCCTAGATGGCAAGAAGTCCACTACATGTTAATAATGTTGAAATGCTTGACAAGCTGTTCAAGAAAAATCCTATCTACAAGGGAAAAAAAGAATCCGAGAAAGGCAACACAATGCAAGCAAATGTCAATAGAGATCATGAAAATGTTACATTGTGGTCCATATTTCATATCCCTCTCTCTGGCTGTATATGGTTTTCTTCAGAAAACAATTGGAACTGGTTTGAGACAATTCTTTGTTGCAGAGAGCCATGTCCATCAGAATTGATCATCATGTAATATTGTTGTTGCTGTGTATAATGATCTCCTGGTTCTGCTCATTTCACTCAGCATCAGTTCATGCAAGTCTCTCCAGGCCTCTCTGAAATCGTCCTGCTGGTTGTTTCTTACAAAGAAATAGTATTCCATAACATTCACATACCATAATTTATTCAGCCACTCTCCAATTGATGGGCATCCATTCAGTTTCCAGTTTCTAGCTACTACAAAAAGGGCACAAACATTCTTGCACATGTGGGTCCCTTTCCCTCTTCTAAATTATCTTTGGGATATAGGCCCAATAGAAACACTGCTGGGTCAAAGGGTATGCATATTGAGCATAGTTCCAACTTGCTCTCCAGAATGGTTGGATCCATTCACAATTCCACCAAAAATGTATCAGTGTCCCAGTTTTCCCACATCCATCGTTATCTTATCCCAACATTCATCTTATCTTTTCCTGTCATTTTAGCCAATCTGACATGTGTGTAGTGGTACTTCAGAATTGTCTTAATTTGCATTTCCCTGATCAATAGTGATTTGGAGCAACTTTTCATATGACTAGAAATGGTTTTAATTTCATCATGCGAAAATTGTCTGTTCATATCCCTTGACCAATTATTTTTTTT
>JAJPUD010032592.1:180-11828 GCA_023553655.1 Myrmecobius fasciatus
TGGGGTGGGAGTTAGTAAAATGAGAAATATTGGGAAAGCATAACTGGTCAGTGTTTGAGGAGAGGTTAAAGGAAAGAACCAATTTTAATTGAGAAAAAAGAAAATACCATGAGAATAAAGGAAAAGGGAACAAAAACGGTAGTAGAGTACAGAGAACCCAGTATTTATAAAGGTATTTATAAAGTCAGAAGAAAGAAACCATTATGCAGGGATGATTATGTTAAGGGATGTTGGAAAGAACCACTTCAAACAGCACATGGGGGGAGACAAATGGAACAAACCACTGTTCTTCCAAAAGAGGTAGATAAAAAGACATAAGATACCATTATAACAAAGAGGAGGGGAAGAAGGAAATGGAAGAGACCCTAGAGATTTATTAAGGAGGTGAAAGAATATACCACTAGGTAGGGGTTAGTAAAGTGAGAAAATGAAAAAGCATGTCTGCTACGAGTTTGAGGAGAGAAAAAGTCAAGACCCAATTTTAATACAATAATGGAAGAAAAAAAGAGAGAAGATACCATTGGAATAAAGGAAAAGTGAGAAACAAATGTAGACTACAGTGAATGTTTATGTAGTCAGAAGGAAGATACCATTATGCAGGGGGAAATATATATATTTAGCTGGTACATCCCTTTCATTTTATTTTTTTATTAATACTTTTTATTTGCAAAACATATGTATGGGTAATTCTTCAACAATAACCTTTACAAAGCTTTCTGTTATAAATTTCCCCCCCTACTTCCCACTCCTACCCTAGATGGCAAGATACCCACTACATGTTATTTATGTTAAAATACTTGACTAATCGAATATATGTATCCTTATTTCCACACATTTTTGTGCAGTAGAAATCATATCTACAAGAAAGAATAATCAGATAAAGGAAATACAATACAAGCAAACATCAATAGAGAGCATGAAAATGATATGTTGTGGTCCACATTTCACATCCCTCTCTCTCGGTGTATATAGCAGTCTTCACTGAACAATTGGAAGTGGTTTGAAACATTTCATTGTTGCAGAGAGCCATATGCATCATAATTGATCGTCCTATAATATTGATTTTGCCGTGTACAGCCATCTCCTGGTTCTGCTCATTTCACTCAGCATCAGTTCATGTAAGTCTCTCCAGTCCTTTCTGAAATCCTCCTGCTGATCATTTCTTATAGAACAATAATATTCCATAACATTCATATACCATAATTTATTCAGCCACTCTCCAATCAATGGGCATTCAGTTTCCAGTTTCTAGCCACTACAAAAAGAGCTGCCACAAACATCCTTGCACATGTGGGGCCCTTTCCTTCTTTTATGATTTCTTTAGGATATAAGCCCAATAGAAACACTGCTGGGTCAAAGGGTATGCACAGTTTGATAATTTTTTCAGCATAGTTCCAAATTGCTCTCCAGAATGGTTGGATCCGTGCACAGTTCCACCAACAATGCATCAGTGTCCCAGCTTTCCAGGGGGAAATATATTAAGGAACATTGGAAAGGGCCACATCAAACAGCATATGGGGGGAGATAAATCGAACAAACCACTGTTCTTGGAAAAGAGGTAGATACGACTTCCTTCCGGGGGTGGAGCCATGGTGGCAGAGATCAGACAGGAGTCTCTGTAACCTCCTCTAACCTCCCCTCAAACCAACAACTTATGAAGCCTCTAGACTGATTCTGAAGCAAAAAAAATCCACAATATCTGGAGAACAACACGATTCTAGAAGAAGATACTCTGGAAGAAGCTCAAAACAGGTCTGTTTTAATGGGGCAGGGGGTGGCCTACTGAACCCAGACTGCAGCGCAGGGAGACCGGGGCAGGGAGCTGGAACAGGAGTCGGAACAGGAGTGGGAGCGTTTGTGCTTTTCACACACCTGGGAGTCTTCTGCGGGCCTCTTGGAACAATTTGTCCTGATTGTGGGCAGGTGGTTTGGAGGGTCTGCCTTTTGAGGGGGATAGATTGTGAACAACTGAACCCCTGATGAGCATCGGACCTAGCTGCCATTACACAGCACCTTAAAGCAATCAAACAACAGGACTGATAAGCACCAGAAATAATTCAATCAGCAGAACTTCCCCAGGGTGAACTAAAGCAGAACTGCCCAGCCCCTGACATAATTCAATCAGCAGAACTGCCCAGTTCCTGAAATAACTCAATCAGCAGAACTGCCCCAGGACAAATTAAATCAGCTGTCCCACCTTTGCCCTAAACAGACCTCACACCTTTAAAAAAAATGAATAAAAAACCAAAAAGAGCTCTCACCATAGACAACTTTTATGGAGAGAGGGAAGAACAGACCTCAAATCCTGAGGCCCCTAAAGGTAAAGCAACTCCAGAAAAAGCCCCAAAGAGAGACATAAATTGGTCTCCATGTCACAAGGCTTTCTTTGAAGATTGCATAAAAAATCGTAAAAGAGAGTTAGAAGAAACATGGGGAAACGCAATGAGATCACTGCAAAATAAAATAGAAAAAATGGAAAAAGAATGCAATGAACAAAAAAATGTAATTGGTCAATTGCAAAAGGAACTAAAAAACAGTAACTGAAGAAAATAAGACATTAAAAATTAGAATCGAACAATTGGAAATGAATGACTCATCAAGACTTCAAGAATCAGTTGAACAAAAACAAAAAAATGAAAAGATAGAGAAAAACATGAAATATCTCCTAGGAAAAACAACTGACCTGGAAAATAAATCTAGGAGAGACAATCTAAGGATTATAGGGCTTTCTGAAAGCCATGAAAAAAGAACCTGGACACTATATTCCAGGAAATCATAAAAGAAAACTGCTCTGATATTTTACACCCAGAAGGCAAAATACTCCTTGAAACAATCCACCGATCACCTCCTGAAAGAAACCCAAAAATTAAGTCTCCCAGAAACATCGTGGCTAAATTCCAGAACTATCATACCAAGGAAAAGATATTACAAGAAGCCAGAAAGAAACAATTTAAATATCGGGGAGCTACAATTAGGATCACACAGGACCTAGCAGCTTCTACTTTGAAGGATCGAAGGGCCTGGAATCAGATATTCCGAAGGGCAAAGGAACTTGGATTACAGCCAAGAATAAGTTACCCAGCTAGAATGGGCATTATCTTCCAGGGAAGAAGATGGTCATTCAATGATATAGGAGAATTTCACCTATTTCTACTGAAAAGACCAGAATTGAACAAAAAATTTGATCTACAAACACAGAACACAAGAGAAACATAAAAAGGTAACAAGAAAAAATAACTCTTGAGAACTATTATTTATGTTATAGATACTTATAGGATGAGGGTTGATGTTATGAATCTATTATTACATTATGATTATGATACGATTACTGTGATTTTATGATTATTATCATATGATTACTGTGATTTTATGCTTATTATAATGTGTTTATTGTGATTTTATGATTATTATGATATGATAAACTGAAAAAGAAATTAGAGGTAGAAAAGGGATAACACTGGAAGAAGAGGAAAAGGAGGTAAAATAAGGGAAATTACATCACATGTAGAGGCAAAGAAAACCTATAATGATTGAGGGGAGAAAAGGGAGGGGAATGAGAATTGGGTTAATCTCCATCTCATCAGATTTGGCTCAGAGGGAATAATAGACGTATTTATAAGGAAACTGGAGGGAAAGGGGGGAAAAAAGGGGTGGGTGGGGCTCTAAAGGGGAAGGATTGTTTGAGGGAAGTGGTTTTCAAAAGCAAAATAGTAGGGAGGAGGGAAAGGGGATAAGAAAGAGAAAAGCATAAGCTAGGGTAAATAAGATGGCAGGAAATACAGAATTAATTATTTTAACTGTGAATGTGAATGGAATGAACTCTCCCTTAAAGCAGAAGCAGATAGCAGATTGGATTAAAAACCAGAATCCAACAATATGTTGTATACAAGAAACACATCTAAAACATAGAGATACATACAGGGTGAAGGTAAAAGGCTGGAGCAGAATCTATTATGTTTCAGGTGAACAAAAAAAAAAAACAGGGGTAGCAATCCTGATCTCAGACCAAGTAAAAGCAAAGATAGACTTAATTAAAAGAGACAAAGAAGGAAATTATATCTTCCTAAAGGGTACCATAGATGATGAAGCAATATCAATACTAAACATATATGCACCTGAACTGATGCTGAGTGAAATCAGCAGAACCAGGAGAACATTATACACAGAAACAAGAGTATACGATGATCAATTTTGATGGACATGGTTCTCTTCAACAATGATGTGATTCAAACCAGTTGTGCTGCGATGAAGATAGTCATATACATGCAGAGAGAGGCCTGTGGGAACTGAGAGTGAACCACCACACAGCATTTTAATGCTTTCTGTGAATATTTCCATGCATTCTGTTTTCCTTCTTAGGTTGTTTTTTTTTTTTTTCTTCTCTTTCTAGATCTGATGTTTCTTGTGAAGTAAGATACCTGTATAGATATGTATACATGTATTGTATTTGTCATATAATTTATCCTATCTAGCATGTATTAGATTACCTGTCATTTAGGGGTGGGGCGTGGGGGGAAGGAAGGGAAAGCTTGGGAAAAAAAAGTTTTTTTGCAAAGGTCAATGTGGAAAGGTCACTCATATGTTTTGCAAATAGAAAGCTTTATAAAAAAAAATAAAATAAACATATATGCACCAAGTGGTATAGCATGGAAATTCCTAGAGGAAAGGTTCAGAGAGATGCAAGAAGAAATAGACATCAAAACTATAATAGTGGGGGATCTCAACCTCCCTCTCTCAGAATTTGATAAATCAAACCACAAAATAAATAAGAAAGAAGTTAAGGAGGTAAACAAAACGTTAGAAAAGTTAGGTATGATAGATCTTTGGAGGAAATTAAATGGAGACGGAAAGGAGTTTACTTTTTTCTCAGCAGTCCATGGAACTTATACAAAAATTGACCATGTGTTAGGACACAAAAACCTCAAAATCAAATGCAGGAAGGCAGAAATAATAAATGCATTTTTTTCAGATCATGACGGAATAAAAATCACATGCAATATAAGGCCAGGAGAAAATAGACCAAAAACCAATTGGAAACTAAATAATTTTATCCTAAAGAATGAATGGGTGAAACAGCAAATTACAGACACAATTACTAATTTCATTCAAGAGAATGGCAATAATGAGACAACATACCAAAATTTGTGGGATACAGCCAAAGCGGTAATAAGGGGAAATTTTATATCTCTAGATGCTTATTTGCATAAAATAGAAAAAGAGAAAATCAATGAATTGGTCTTGCAACTAAAAAAGCTAGAGAAAGAACAAATGAAAAACCCCCAATCAAATACCAAACTTGAAATCCTAAAAATAAAAAAAGAGATTAGTAAAATTGAAAGTAAAAAAACTATTGAATTAATAAATAAAACTAAAAGTTGGTTTTATGAAAAAACCAACAAAATAGATAAACCTCTAGTTAATTTAATTAGAAAAAGGAAAGAGGAAAATCAAATTGTTAGTCTCAAAAATGAAAAGGGAGAACTTTCCACCGATGAAGAGGAAATTAGAGCAATAATCAGGAGTTACTTTGCCCAACTGTATGCCAATAAATTTGATAACCTAAGTGAAATGGAGGAATATCTACAAAAATATAGATTGCCCAGATTAACAGAAGAGGAAATAAATTACTTAAATAGTCCCATTTCAGAAAAAGAAATAGAACAAGTCATTAATCAATTCCCTAAGAAAAAATCCCCAGGACCAGATGGATTTACATTTGAATTCTACCAAACATTTAAAAAACAGTTAACTCCAATATTATATAAACGGTTCGAAAACATAGGGAATGAAGGACTCCTACCAAACTCTTTTTATGATACAGACATGGTACTGATACCTAAACCAGGTAAAACAAAAACAGAGAAAGAAAATTATAGACCAATCTCCTATATGAATATTGATGCAAAAATCTTAAATAAAATATTAGCAAAGAGATTACAGAAAATCATTCCTAGAATAAATACACCATGACCAAGTAGGATTTATACCAGGAATGCAGGGATGGTTCAATATTAGGAAACTATTAACATAATTGACTATATTAATAACCAAACTAACAAAAACCATATGATAATCTCAATAGATGCAGAGAAAGCATTTGATAAAATCCAACATCCATTCCTATTAAAAACATTAGAGAGTATAGAAATTAATGGACTTTTCCTTAAAATAGTCGGTAGCATCTATTTAAAACCATCAGCTAGCATCATATGTAATGGTGATAAACTGGAACCATTCCCAATAAGATCAGGGGTGAAACAAGGTTTCCCACTATCACCATTACTGTTCAATATCGTATTAGAAATGCTAGCCTTGGCAATAAGACAAGAAAAAGAGATTAAAAGAATTAGAGTAGGTCATGAGGAAACCAAATTATCACTCTTTGCAGATGATATGATGGTCTACTTAGAGAACCCTAGAGAATCAACTAAAAAACTATTAGAATTAATCCACAACTTTAGCAAAGTTGCAGGATACAAAATAAATCCACATAAATCCTCAGCATTTTTATACATCACCAACAAAATGCAACAGCAAGAGATACAAAGAGAAATTCCATTCAAAATAACTATCAATAGTATAAAATATTTGGGAATATATCTGCCAAGGGAAACAACTACAAAACACTCTCCACACAAATAAAGTCAGATCTAAACAATTGGAAAAACATCAAGTGCTCTTGGATAGGTCGAGTGAATATAATAAAGATGGCAATACTACCTAAACTAATCTATCTATTTAGTGCTATACCAATGAAACTCCCAAGAGATTATTTAACTGAACTAGAAAAAATAACAACAAAATTCATCTGGAAAAACAAAAAGTCAAGAATCTCAAGGGAATTAATGAAAATAATGCAAATGAGGGTGGCCTAGCTGCACCAGATCTAAAACTATATTATAAAGCAGTGGTCACCAAAACCATTTGGTACTGGATAAGAAATAGAGTAGTGGATCAGTGGAATAGGTTAGGTTCACAGAACAAAATACTCAATGACAATTGTAATCTAGTGTTTGATAAACCCAAAGACCCCAGTTTTGGGGATAAAAACTCACTATTTGACAAAAACTGCTGGGATAATTGGAAACTAGTCTGGAAGAAATTAGGCATTGACCCACACCTAACACCATATACCAAGATAAGGTCAAAATGGATTCATGATCTAGGCATAAAGAATGATATTATAAACAAATTAGAACAATGTAGGATGGTTTACCTCTCAGACCTGTGGAGGGGGAAGGAATTTGGGACCAAAGAAGAACGAGAGGTCATCATTAATCACAAAATAGATAAGTTTGACTATATCAAGTTAAAAAGTTTTTGTACAAACAAAATGAATGCAGACAAGATTAGAAGGGTAGCAGTAAACTGGGAAAATATTTTTACATCCAAAGGTTCTGATAAAGGCCTCATTTCTAAAATATATAGAGAATTGACTCAAATATATAAGAATTCAAGCCATTCTCCAATTGACAAATGGTCAAAAGATATGAACAGACAATTTTCAGACGAAGAAATTGAAACTATTTCCGGTCACATGAAAAGGTGCTCCAAGTCACTATTGATCAGAGAAAGGCAAATTAAGACAACTCTGAGATACCACTACACACCTGTCAGATTGTCTAAAATGACAGGAAATGATAATGATAACTGTTGGAGGGGATGTGGGAAAACTGGGACACTGATACATTGTTGGTGGAACTGTGAACGGATCCAACCATTCTGGAGAGCAATTTGGAGCTATGCTCAAAAAGTTATCAAACAGTGCATACCCTTTGACCCAGCAGTGATTCTACTGGGCCTATATCCCAAAGAGATTTTAAAGGAGGGAAAGGGACCCACATGTGCAAAAATGTTTGTGGCAGCCCTTTTTGTAGTGGCAAGAAACTGGAAATTGAAAAGATGCCCATCAATTGGAGAATGGCTGAATAAATTATGGTATATGAATGTTATGGAATGTTACTGTTCTGTAAGAAATGACCAACAGGAGGATTTCAGAGAGGATTGGAGAGACTTGCATGAACTGATGCCGAGTGAAATCAGCAGAACCAGGAGAACATTATACACAGCAACAAGACTATACGATGATCGATTTTGATGGACATGGTTCTCTTCAACAATGATGTGATTCAAATCAGTTCCTATTGTTCAGCGATGAAGATAGTCATATACATCCAGAGAGAGGCCTGTGGGAACTGAGAGTGAACCACCACACAGCATTTTAATGCTTTCTGTGAATATTTCCATGCATTTTGTTTTCCTTCTTAGGTTGTTTTTTTCTTCTTCTCTTTCTAGATCTGACGTTTCTTGTGCAGTAAGATAACTGTATAGATATGTATACATGTATTGTATTTGTCATATGATTTATCCTATCTAGCATGTATTAGATTACCTGTCATCTAGGGGTGGGGGGTGGGGGGAAGGAGGGGAAAAGCTTGGGAAAAAAAGTTTTTTTGCAAAGGTCAATGTTGAAAGGTCACTCATATGTTTTGTAAATAAAAAGCTTTATAAAAAAAAAGAATGGGGAAAAAATTAAAGTCAGTCACTTTCAGAGAAACTTTTTAAAACAGAAAAAAGAACATCCCACCAAGGGAACACAGGTGCTATGGATGTTGCTCACAAGTAAACTTCTGGGCTCTTAAGTAAGAGCCTTGAATCCTTCTGTTTTGTAATGGAGAAGCTCACACTTCATAGAAACAGTCTCAGAGTTAGAAGGGACCTCAGAGTCCAATCTATCTCTAAAAAGTAATTACCTTCTATGGGTCACTCCTGGTTCTGTTGTCAAACCAAAAACAAATAAAAAAACAAACAAAGACCAAGTTAATCACTCCTTTAAAAAAAAAAAGAGGTAGATACAAAGGCAGAAGGTACCATTATAACAAAGAGGAGGGGAAGAAGGAAATGGAAGCGACCATACAGAATGGTTGAACAGGGAGAAGGAAGATACCATTGGTTAGGGGTTAGTAAAATGAGAAACAATGGTAAAGCTTATTTGGCAAGTGTTTATGAGGGAGATAAAAGGAAAATAACCAATTTTAAATCAAAGGAAGAAAGAAAGATAGAAGATAGCATTGGCATAAAGGAAAAGGGAGAAACATAGGGAATAGAATAGAGAGAACGTGCATAAAATCAAAGGGAGGTATCATTAAGCTTGGGAGAAGACACTGAAGGCAGTTGGAAAGGACCACTTCCAACAGAACATGGGAGGAGACAAATAAAACCAAACACTGTTCTTCAAAGAGGTAGCTACAAACACAGTAGATACCATTTTAATAAAGAAGAGGGGAAGAAGAAATGGAAGAGAGACCATGTAGGTAAAAATAAAGTAAAATCTCATGAAAAGGCAAAGAAAACCTAATATAATTGAGGCAAAGAAAGCAGGAAGATAAGCACTGTGTAAATCTTACTCTCATCAGATTGGGCTCTAAAAGAGTATGTCAGACATTCGGTTTCACAGAGAAACTTGTCCTTCCTTATAGAGAAGTGGGAAACAGAAGAATCAGGGGAAAGGAGTAAAAAAGGGGGAGGGGATGTAAAGGGTGAAGGACTGTTTGGGGGAGGGGGTCATAAAAACAAAATACTGGGGAGGGGGGAAGGGAGAAAGGGGAAAGGAAAGAGAAAAACATAACTTAGGTAAATACGATGGAAGCAAATACAGAATTAGTTATTTTAACTGTGAATGTGAATGGGATGAACTCTCCCATAAAATGGAAGAGGATAGCAGACTGCATTAAAAACCAGAATCCAACAATATGTTGACTACAACAAACACATCAAAACCATAGTGATACATATAGAATGAAGGTAAAAGGCTGGAGTAGAACCTATTATGCTTCAGGTGAACAAAAAAACAAAACAAAAAAAAAAAAGAAGCAGAGGTAGCAATCCTGATCTCAGATCAAGTAAAAACAAAGATAGATTTAATCAAAAGAGATAAGGAAGGAAACTATATTTTACTAAAGCCTACCAGAGATAATGTAGCTATATCAATATTAAATATATATGCACCAAGTGGTATAGCATCCAAATTCCTAGGGGAAAAATTCCTAGAGGAGAGATTCAAGAAGAAATAAACAGCCAAACTCTACTAGTGGGGGATGTCAACCTTGCTCTCTCAGAACTAGATAAATCCAACCACAAAATAAAAAAGGAAGAAATTAGGGAGGTAAACAAATTGTTAGAAAACTTAGGTATGATGGATCTTTGGAGAACATAGAATGGACACAGTAGGGAGTTTACGTTTTTCCCCTGCAGTTCAGGGAACTCATACAAAAACTGACCATGTCTTAGGGCATAAAAACCTCAAAATCAAATGCAGAAAAGCAGAAATAGTAAATGCATATTTTTCAGATCATGATGCAATAAAAATCACATGCAATATAAGGCCAGGAGAAAATGGACCAAAAGGTATGTGGAAATTAAATAATCTAATCCTGAAGAATGAATGGGTGAAAGAGCAAATCATAGACACAATCCATAATTTTATCCAGGAGAATGACAATAATGAGACAACATACCAAAATTTGTGGGATATGGCCAAAGCGGTTATAAGGAGTAAGTTTATATCTCTAGATGCTTACTTGCATAAAACAGAGAAAGAGAAGATCAATGAATTGGGCTTACTATTAAAAAAAAACTAGAAAAAGAATGAATTAAAAACCTTCAATTAAATACCAAATTGGAAATTCTAAAATTAAAAAGGAGGATCAATAAAACTGAACATAAGAAAACTATTGTATTAATAAATAAAACTAAGAGTTGGGTTTATGAAAAAACCAACAAAATACATAAGCCTTTAGTTAATTTGATTAGAAAAAGGAAAGAGGAAAATCAAATTGTTAGTCCCAACAATGATAAGGGAGAACTTTCCTCCAATGAAGAGGAATTTAGAGTAATAATTTGAACTTACTTTGCCCAACTTTATGCCAGTAGATTTGATAATCTAAATGAAATAGAGGAATAGCTACAAAAATATAGATTGCCTAGGTTAACAGAAGAGGAAAGAAATTATTTAAATAGCCCCATTTTGGAAAAAGAAATAGAACAAGCCATTAATCAGCTCCCTAAGAAAAAGTCTCCAGGGCCAGATGGATTTACACGAGAATTCTACCAAACATTCAAAGAACAATTAACTCCAATACTATATAAACTATCTGAAAAAATAGGGACAGGAGGTAAACTACCAAATTCCTTCTATGATACCAATATGATGCTGATAGCTAAATCAGGCAGGGTGAAAACAGAGAAAGAAAACTATAGACCAATTTCCCTAATGAATACTGATGCAAAAATTTTAAATAAGATAATAGCAATGAGATTACAGAAAGTCATCCCCAGGAAAAGACCCTATGACCAAGGAATGCAGGGCTGGTTCAATATTAGGAAAACTATCAGCAAAATCAATTATATTAATAGCCAAACTAACAAAAACATATGATTATCTCAATAGATGCAGAAAAAAAAACCACTGGATAAAATCCAACACCCATTCCTATTAAAAACATTAGAGAATACAGGAATAAATGGGCTTTTCCTTAAAATGACTAGTACCATCTACTTAAAACCATCAGCAAGCATCCTATGTCATGGAGACAAAGGAGAACCATTCCCAATAAGATCAGGAGTGAAACAAGGCTGCCCACTGTCAC
>JAJPUD010032593.1:0-11827 GCA_023553655.1 Myrmecobius fasciatus
CCCGCCGCAGACCGAGCGGCTACCTCCCCCGCCGCAGACGCCAGGTAAGGATACTCGGGGCTGAGCAGCCCGGGGGGGGATGTGTGGCTTCAGAATGAAAACAGGGCAAGGATCAATAAGGAGGTGGATGGAGATGGGAATGGGACCCGCAGCTGGAGTCATAGAGGGGCAAGATCACCCCAGCAGCCCCTATCCCTTTTCCATCATCCTCAGGGCACAGCGGCCGCGGGACGCACCGAGCTGTTCAGGGCTGGGTGTCAGGGCCCTACGAGTACTGGCCCCGCGATTCTCCCTTCTTCTCTTTTGATGTCCGTCGGGGCCAGCGCCGGCTCCAGTCCTTCCGTCCCTTTCAGCCGGGTGGCCACATCTGGGCCCCAGGCAAGCCCAGAAGAGCCAGGGCGCATGAGGCCCCTCTTCTGAGAGGGGGCGGGGGGTGTGTGTAGAGGGAGGCGTTCGGGACTCCGCCAACCCCCTCCGGCTCCCGGAGGAGCCAGGGCAGGGGCATAACGGGGTCTGGCTGCAGCAGGTGCGGGCCCTAGGGCCGGAGGAACGGAGGGGAGAGAGGAAGCGGCGCTCCCACAATGCCTAGAGACACCTGCAGCGGCGGCACGGCAGCATCCCCGCGCCTTGTTTACTGCAGAGCAGGAGCCGCCGCCTCTGCTGCCATCACAGCCGCCGCCACCGCTGCTGCTCCTGTCCAGGGCCGCCCCCCATTCAGTACCCGCCCTTCCCCCTCATCCTTGTCCCCCTCCCTCTGCTCTTTCCATTGGTGGCCCTTAGATTTATGATGAATTGTTGGATTTGAGGAGAATATGGGAGCTTGAGCTGGGATTCTGAGAGGAGCAAGGGACACAGGGAGGATTCCGGAGAGCTAAAGAACCATAGTATGTCACAGCTCGGGGACTTAAGACAGGAAGACTGCTGTCACCATAAGGTGTCAGGCCTTCATTGGCTCCTCCCAGTCAGTGGCCTTAGGGGTGGGTAGGAAAAGAAACCTAGAGAACTAGGCTCTTACTACCTGGTGATAAAGGTCAAGATCTTCTGCCTAACATTCAAGACCTTCCCCAAGCTCGAACTATCCTCTTTCTTTTCTTATCTCACATTTCTCCCCTGAGAGAATTCTGTACTCCAGCCAAAGAGGACAAACCCCAGAGCCAAACTGAGCTCTCTGTGAATCTGAAGCACCTTGGCTCTCATGCTGTTTCCTCTGTTTGGAATGTCTCTCTTTTTAATTGCTGAATTCTTAGGCATGCTTTAAATCCCAACTCTGTTCCCCCCTCCTATGATGTCTTCAGTTTTGCTCCTATCTTCAAAGAATTTCCCCCTTGACACTAGGGAATATTTTGTTTAGTACCCCTAGAGAGCAGGTATCATGTAATACTGTGTTTAACAGCTATTTTTGCTGAGGCTTGATTCCTTCTAAATATCCACTATAGTCATTGTCAATGAGGTCTCAGTCAAACTGAGACCTGTTGAAAACCTTAGCTTAAAAAAACATAGATCTTCTATTGCTTCCGGGGCCATTTCCAGTCATCCTGATCTATACCTAGCCACTAAATCCAGATAGCTCTGGAGGGGAAAGTGAGGCAGGTCTTCTTGCACAGCTGTCCCTCACTTAAGTCCAATTCACTTGCATGTCATGGCATCATCTCCCAGATATATCTTGGCCCTCTTTGAGAGTGAAGAATAAACAACAATCTCTGTGAGTAAAGCTGGTTACAAATTGGAATAGGTCACTTGGAAAACTTCTTCCCCCCTTCCTTCCTTTCTTTCCCTCCCTCTGTTGACATAGGGTATCATTATCTAACGATGCTCTTAAAAGCATTTTTTCCCTTTTCTTTTGGATCTCTGAATGAGTACATGTATCTATGGTAATATATATATATATACATACATATGTGTGAGCAAACACACGTATATGATGTTGTGCAGAGCCACTATGTAGGGGGATATTATGCAGAAATATCTTGAATTTTCTGGGAGAAGTTTATATGTATGTAACTAGGTGATTAGCGATTGAGTGGGCTGCCATAATCAAGTGAATGAAAAGATGAATAGATCACAGGTTGTGGACCATGCTTGTAGACAGTCAGCTCATTTCATGGAGGCTCAGTTTCCTCAGCTAAGAAATAGGGTCAGTGCTCTCACAAATACCTGGAGAATGCTGAAAAATTATCAGCTTTCCCTCAAAAGTGGCCTATATTGTGCCACTGAGAAACAGGGAATAAAAAGGCCTTTTTCCTCTCTAACCTACTTTCTAACACCATATGTACTGGCTCTATTTAGTCCCTGCTATGTGACTTTCTGTGGCAAGTAGCAACCTCCATTCAAGTGAGGGACCCAGTCTGGGGTACACTGATGTCACTTTCCCTTGCCTACCTCTTAACTATGTGCCCCTTCAGATCTGTGGATCTGAGCTTGTTCTTGGGAAGTTATTCAAGGACATTCAAAGTTTGGAAGACTAGAAGGAATTAGAAATATCATTTGTAGGGAAGTACCAGAGAGAGTGTAATCCTTGGGTCATAATGGTGTGTGGTTGGCAGTTTGTTTTCTTTACTCCTAATCACCTCCACCACCTGCCAGCATTTATTGACCTTGTGCTCAATCACTTTTCTGACCTCTGAATTCTCTTGAGGAAAGTCTTTGCTAAAGTTGTTCACTTGAATGCAGCGTGTACCTGACTGATATGGACAAAAAAAATTGCCCATTACTTCTTCTAGAGGTATTTGTCCCTGTCATTTACAAGCTATATGGCCTGAAACACATGATCTGGACCTCAGGAAAACTGGGGGTGAGGTGGGGATAGACTAAGGTGATTTAAGTCCCCATCTGGTTCTAAATCTTATGATTCTGTGATAGAGTTTTAAGTCAAAGAAATTAAACTCCAATAGTAAAATAATAATAATAATAATAAGTAATAGATTAGTTTGGTGGGGTATAGAGGTGAATGTGAGAATGAAGCATTAGAAGACTAGTCCACTGAGGGAGTGTGTGTGTTGGGGAGGGGGAAAGAGAGAAAAAGAGAGGGGGGGGGAGAGAGGCAGAAAGAAAAGAGAGAGAGGGAGAGAGGGGGAGAGAGAGAGAGAGAGAGAGAGAGAGAGAGAGAGAGAGAGAGAGAGAGAGAGAGAGAGAGAAGAGAAGGAGAGAAATGAAAAGACAGACAGACAGAGGAAAGGAGAGGGAGAGAGGGGGCCATGACTTATTTTATTTTCATCCTTGGAAAGGCTTTGCTAAGTGCCCAGCACCTAATTGTGTGAGGTTAGGGACTGGATTTGATCTCTCTCCCCCCCCCAAAAAAAAAAATCCTTGATATTTTTACTTGTTGCTGTCCTGCACAGGGCCTAGCTTTCAGGCAGAAGGAAACAGGGCAGTGGTACTGCTTACAAAGCTGGGTGCCATTGGCCAGCTCTGAACACTGAGACTCCTGCCTGGCACATTAGCTTTCCCCTTCTTTAAGCTCTCCCTTCTGTAAGCTCTTTTATTATATTTCCTGGCCAGTTCTGACTGGCTCCATAGGCACCCAAACCTTTCCTGCTTGATACATGCTGGAAAGCAGAAGGGCAAAAACTTGTTCTATGTCATAGATTAAGCTTGCTTGATTGTCAGGATTGAAGACAAATCAAATAAAACTGAGGTTTTAGGGTGAAGGAGTCATTTAAGATCAGAGACTGTCTAAGAGAAAGAAAAAGAACAGGACAAAATAAAAGACTGGAGGGGAGAGGTGAAGGAAAAGAGCAGATACAGAACACAGTGTGTCTTCTTAATAATTCATATCCCCACTGTGTTCATTCATTGGGAGGCTCCATTTCCAATAGAACACTTTTCCTGTGTTGCTGACACTGACCAGCAAGCAAAATTAGGTAAGGAATAAAGCAGGCTGCTCATTAGCATTGGGAACAGCTCTTCTAAAATTAGCACAGGGTACAAATTGACATTTATCAACCTCCAGCTTTGAAGATTTGGCACAATCTCAAAGAGTGTTCTGGGGACCACGGTTGGCTGCAGAGGACTCTACTGGGTGGTCTTAAAACTGGCGATTTTAGTCATAATGGTGATACCATAAAGGTATCTCTGTTTTTAGTGTGATTTTACCTTTTATTTTTATGTAATAACACCAAGAATTGGTCCACCTCATTGATATATTAAGAGAGGTATGATGTCTAGGAATAAGAGGTGGCTATAAAAAATTACTGGGTCAGATGATATCTGTAGGAGCAGATTCAATTCTAGAAAAAACATTTGGGGGATGTTGATAAAATGGAGGATATTCAGAGGAGATGAAGATTAGAGATTTTCTGGTAAGCCAGAGGTGGTTGAACATCACTTAAAAACTGAGGTTGTTTATTTAGCCTGGAGAAAAAAGGCTTTAATAATAATAACTAGCATTTATATAATGATTTAAGCTGTTATGGGAGAAACATCTCCCCTCTGTGTTCAAATGGTAGGTAATTGCTGTCAAATATATGTTTACCATAATGGAGAAATTATGGGGATAAAAACCTGGGTTTTATTATTATGCCCAAGCATAGGTTTAGACTTCAGAGAAAACTGGAACAATCGTTAGGATTCTAATAAGGTTTCTCATAGGCAAAATTATATCAGAATGACAGAGAAATAATTCTTTTACATTTTTTATTCTTGTATATTCCTCATATGACCATAAAAGTTAAATAGAAGATAGATCTGTAATTTTATTCTTCCTTCAATGTCTTAAAAGTTGAACAAAGTCTTAATCTCATACCGTCCCCAAGGAAACAAACTTTGTGGAGCAACTCTCTAAGTAAACTAAGTCAGATTACAGACTCAACTACATTTAGAGAATTCACAAATAAATTGATTGAGGGGGAAGAGGATTTATATGTTACCAATAAATCAGGAACACGACATTTTTCTTCTGGCTTCTTAACAAGGAATGCTTAAGGCCCTTAAGTAAATTTTTATATCCCATGGGATAGCTTTTGTTCAAGAGAGGTTATATTTTTAAAAAAGACTTTTAGCTAACCAAAATTTGCAGGAGAAATGGCTCTGAATCCCAGATTATACAAGGAAATAAATTCCCATAACAAAGCAACATAAAGCACTGTATAAATATAAATATTCCCACAAAAATTGTGGGAGATAACTGCTATTATTACCCCCTTTTTCATAACTGAGGAAACTGAGGCACACAGAAATTAAGTGGCTTAGCCAAGGTTATACAGCTAATAAGTGTATGAAGCTACATTTGAACTCATCTTTCTTACTCCAGATCCCACACTTAATCCACTATGACACTTCTGTGTTGAAGACTTTGAAGGGATATTATTTGCTCTGTTTGGCCAGAGGGTGATAACTAGGAACTTTGAGGAGAAGTTGAAAAAAAGGCAGATTTAAATTTGACCAAAAGACAAAACTTTCTTAACAATTAGAGCTGTCCAACGTTCTCATAGGCAGTCTCAAGAGATGGGGTTTTCCCCTCCTCAAAGGTCTTCAAACAGAGACTAGATAATAACTTGAGGAGATTATAAGGGGAATTCTTGTTCAGTTCCAGAATCCTTTATTGGGGTTCTATGATTCTATGTCTCATCTAAATTGTGTTGTAGGGAAATATTAGATTTATAATCAAGAAATTTGGGTTCAGTTGGCCTCTCGAAGCCTCAATTTTTTCTTCTATGTCAAATGGGGATGATAATACCATCTAACTTATAGGATCATAACATTTAGGACTGGAATAACAACAACCAGCATTTATATGGTGCTTGCTGGTTTGCAAAGCTCATCCAGCCCAGCTTTTTATTTTCAGTATCCTCATTTGATCCTCATAATAACGTAAATGTAATCTATTACGAGTCCCTCTCATTCTTAGGAGCAGAACTTTCTTTAGAGGACTATACTTTGAATTGCAGGGCCTATGCCTTTAATCTGTGACTAAGGAAGATGTTACCAACGAATTGTGACTTTTTTTTCTTCCCAGATGGTTTTAAATGGTAGAATAGGAAATCCTGTGGCCTGGGTTAGGAAGAGTCAGGAGATAGAGGTTCTAGGACTGATTTTATGGACTTCCTATGGGACTTTAACCATTCACTTTTCTCTCTGGACCTGAGTTTCCCAAATTGTAAAGTGAAGGATTGGAATAGATAACCTTTAAAATCCCTTTCAGCTCTTATGTGGTATGGTGCTATGATTGTTCATGTAGTAATCCAACCATCCATCCAACTGTTCATCCACTCACCCACCCACCCATCCATCCAAACCCTCTGTACTTATTAGTACTAACACACAAAGTTGGATCATGGGATTAAGGTTAGAAAGAATCTCAAAGAGCATTAATTGTAAGGACATAAAACATTTAGATCATCCAGTCTATCTCTTCTTTTTCTAAATAAGGAAAAATTAAGTCCAAGGTGAGGTGAGGTGAGGTGAGGTGGAGTGAGGTGACTTTTCTCAGGTCACTTAGAAAACAGAAGAGAGCCAGACTTTGAATCTCATTGTTGCCGTTTTCTTTGATAATACTGTTCTCCAACACTTCCTTTCCCCTTCCCCAATCTATAACATATCTATTGGGATAAACATTGCCCCTTTGTGTCTACTTTTTCCTTCAAGACTATTCTTCATGTTCATTTTATCTGGCTATAGATAGTAGGTGCCAGAAGGATGCTTACAGTTTGGTTTGCCATGATTTGCTACAGGATAGCTTTTCTGGGAAGCTTTTTTTTCCTTTTTTCCAGTGACAGCTGTGGAGCAAATGGGTTCTTTGACGCCATCCAACCAGCCTAATGACATATTAGTATTGGCCACAGTTTTCCACCTCTGCTGAGACTTCCTTTAGTGACCTAGAATGTCTGAATCACAGAATCTTTTCTGAGCTCATCTCTGGCTTGAGTTGTATAGGAGCATTGGGGGGGGGGTTCGGGAGAAGCTAGCTTCAATAAATAAGGAAGTTAGTTTTCTCTGAGGTTTGGATGAGAAGAAATGGCAAAGGGAATATGGGTCAGGGATGACTTTTATGAAAGAGGTAAGACTTTAACTAGACCTTGGAAGATGGATTGAAATTTAAATAGATAGAGAGGAAGGGAGGAAAACATTTAAGATCTGAAGAAAGCCATGTAAGCAAAGGCTGTGGCAACTCTCACATTTCAAAGCATAGAACAGAAGGTCAGGAAGGAATTTTCCCCACTGAATGCTCAGTGTTATGCAATCAACAAGAGAGATTCAGAGAACATTTTGCTACTTACAAAAGTGCTAGGCAAAAAAGCAACCTTGGCTTTTATTTGTGTAGGACTAATGAATAGAGTAGTAATATAGGATCCTGGTATTTTCCCATCACTAGTTATATTATTAACATGCTATGTGACCTTAGGTCAGCCCTAGAACCTCTCTGTTTTTAATTCTTTCCTTTCCAAAATAGAATTGGTTTTACTTGCTACCTGTCTGTTCTATGAAATTGTGAGGATGAGATAATGTCTGTAAAGCAAAGAGTCTTAGGAGAAAAATGCTATGGAAATAGAAATTTTGATGATGATATTCCTGAATGTTAGAATCATTTGGACAGATGCCCTTCCATTCCTCAAGAGACTATTTATTAATTGCATACTGTACATTGATCTAAAAAGGAGGATTGTGGTTTGTACCACTGAGCTACTAAGGGACTGAAAGGGACTTTGTGATTCAGAAATTCTAAAATGGCTTTTGGAAAAGCCTTGTGTACAGAAAGATATTTCAACATTCAGTATGTGACTGTGGGATGTGAAAATTTGAGAGACTGATTCTTTATCCTCAGCCATTACTTAGAGTTCTGTAATGTACCCGTGTGGAATGGTATCCAATTCCTGGTTCCCAGGTGCCAGAAACAGCTAAGAACATGGATTGGATGCATATCATTGCTAGGGGTGATTTGAGGATCTATTTTTGCCTGGGGATTGATTTCAAGTGGGCGTAATTTGGATTGTTGTTATAAAATGCTCTGAAAAGTTGACACCAATTAAACTGAGGTTCAAGGGAATTGTAAAGTAAACATGACTTTGTAGAAATATCTGAAAGAAAACCAACTGATTTAGGGAAAGGGAGTCTAGTTACTGGGCAGGGTTCTTATAATCAATCACCCTCTGATCATTCATGTTGTCACTAGGTAACTTTCGTGAGTCTAGCATTTAAAGGTAGGGGTGAGTGAAAGAATAACTGACAAAACAAAATCCAGGATTGGGGTTCAAATAACATACTGTGGGCAATGTAGCATCTTCTTGTTCCTTGAAAGGGTTCTTGTCTCCTTAACAAATTTGACACTTTCAACCTATAGGGAACTTAGAGAAAGGCAGAGAAGAAAGACAAATTTAATAGCTACTCTCTGGTCTGCATACAGTTTAATTCATGCCCCCCCCCCATCATTCATTCATGCATGCATGCATGCATTCCTTCAAACAAGCATTTACCAAATGCAATGCATTGTGGGGAATGTAAAGATAAATAAGACAGTCTTTTCATTCAAGTAAGCTCTGTGTCTGTCTTTGAGGGAAACATCTCACAAATGTTCTTTCAAACTGAATTTAAATCCTATTGTCTTAGCACTAGAACTTCAGTGCTTCAAATAGAGACCACATTTCTATTCCTTTTTTTATCCCTCACAGCATGTACAGCAGGGCTGTGTGCACAGACCAATCATTTACCAGCACATGTGTCAACATCCCAGCTCTGCCACTTCCATCTTTGTGAAGCTTATGAAAACCTCTCTAAACTATGAAAGTTAAGACTGACTCTTGCTCCCCTTCCTCCTCTCAAATTAGTGCATAGAATTGCAAACATCCCTTATTGCTGCCTGATGCCCTTCATATAGCACTCTCCCCAGAAATAACTTTTATCCAGCAAACATTTAAGTAATTATTTTGAACTATTTTGCATAATGCAAAGTACTGAGAATATCATAAAGACAAAAAGGAATAGACTCTGCCTTCAGGAATTTATAGCCTAATAACAGAAAAGGAAAATGATCAATGTTGGTGAGGATGTGGGAAAATTGGGACACTAATGCATTGTTGGTTGAGTTATAAACTGGTCCAACCATTCTGGAAAACAACTTGGAACTATGCCCAAAGGGCTATAAAATGTTGCATATCCTCTAACCTATCAATACCACTACTAGGTCTTTATCCCAAAGATATAGAAAAAAAATGTATGTACAAAAATATTTATAGCAACTCTTTTTGTGATGACAAAGAATTGGAAATTGAGGGGATGCATTTCAATTGGCAAATGACAAACAAGTTGTTGAATATGACTGTGATAGAGTGCTATTGTGCTTTAAGAAATGATGAGCAGGATAATTTCAGAAAAAAACTGGAAAGATTTATATAAATTAATATAAAGTGAAGGTGAAGCAGAACCAGCACAACATTGTGCATAGTAACAGCAATAATATAAGGATGATCAATGTCACCTATTCTGATCAATATAATGATCAAGATAGACTCAAAAGACTTATGATGAAAAATGCTATCTCCAAAGAGAGAACTTATGGATTCTGACTGCAGATTAAAACATAATTTTTTTCACTTTATTTTTCTTGCTTTTTATTTTTTGGCAACTTTGATAATATGGAAACATGTCTTGCATGATGTCACATGTATAATTATTATCATATTTGTTATCTTTTCAATGAATGAGGGAGGGGCAAGCAGAGAATTCAGAACTCAAAATTTAAAAACATAAAGAATGCTAAAAATAAATAATGATTTTTAAAATCTGAAATCTTGATCTGCCTCTTAAAAAGATTACTGGCCCTATAGTAAGTTTAAGAAATAAGTATTGAGTAGACAATTTCCTTTTATTTATTTATTTATTTATTTATTTATTTATTTATTTATTTATTCATTTATTTATTTATTTATTTATTCATTCATTCATTCATTCATTTATTTATTTATTTATTCATTTTATTTATTTATTTGTTTGTTTGTTTGTTTGTTTATTTATTTATTTATTTATTTATGCTTTTTATTTGTATAACATATGTATGGGTAGTTGCCCAGCATTGATCCTTTTTTTTTTCTTTTTTTTTATTTTAAGCTTTTTATTTGTATAACATATGTATGGGTAGTTCCCCAACCTTGATCTTTACAAAGCTTTCCAATACAAATTTTACCCCCAGTCCCCTCCCCTCCCCTAGATGGCAGGACGTCCACTACATGTTAATAATGTTGAAATGCTTGAGAAGTTATGCAAGAAAAATCCTATCTACAAGAAAAAAAAAAGAATCAGAGAAAGGCAACACAATGCAAGCAAATGTCAATAGAGATCATGAAAATGTTACGTTGTGGTCCATATTTCATGTCCCTCTTTCTGGGTGTATATAGTTTTCTTCAGTGAACAATTGGAACTGGTTTGAGACAATTCTTTGTTGCAGAGAGCCATGTCCATCAGAATTGATCATCATGTAATACTGTTGTTGCTGTGCATGATGATCTCCTGGTTCTGCTCGTTTCACACAGCATCAGTTCATGCAAGTCTCTCCAGGCCTCTCTGAAATCGTCCTGCTGGTCGTTTCTTACAGAGCAATAATATTCCATAACATTCATATACCATAATTTATTCAGCCACTCTCCAATTGATGGGCATCCCTTCAGTTTCCAGTTTCTAGCCACTACAAAAAGGGCTGCCACAAACATTCTTGCACATGTGGGTCCCTTTCCCTCCTCTAAGATCTCTTTGGGATATAGGCCCAGTAGAAACACTGCTGGGTCAAAGGGTATGCACAGTTTGACAACTTTTTGAGCATAGCTCCAAATTGCTCTCCAGAATGGTTGGATCCGTTCACAGTGCCACCAACAATGTATTAGTGTCCCAGTTTTCCCACATCCCCTCCAACATTCATCGTTATCTTTTCCTGTCATTTTAGCCAATCTGACAGGTGTGTAGTGGTATCTCAGAGTTGTCTTAATTTGCATTTCTCTGATCAATAGTGATTTGGAGCAACTTTTCATATGACTAGAGATGGTTTTAATTTCATCATCTGAAAATTGTCTGTTCATATCCCTTGACCACTTATCTATTGAAGAGTGGCTTGAATTCTTATATATATGAGACAATTCTCTATATATTTTAGAAATGAGGCCTTTATCAGAACCATTAAATGTAAAGATGATTTCCCAATTAGATGCTTCCCTCCTAATCTTGTCTGCATTTGTTTTGTTTGTACAGAAACTTTTTAACTTAATATAGTCAAAATTATCCATCTGGTGTTCATTTAGGAGTTCCAAGTCTTCTTTGGACATAAATTTGTTCCATCTCCACAGGTCTGAGAGATAAACTATATTACGTTCCTCTAACTTGCTTACAAAGTCCCTCTTTATATCTAGATCATGAACCCATTTAGATCTTATCTTGGTATGTGGTGTTAGGTATGGGTCAAGACCTAATTTCTTCCACACTAGTTTCCAATTTTCCCAGCAGTTTTTGCCAAATAGAGAGTATTTATCTCAAAAGCTGTGGTCTTTGGGTTTATCGAACACTAGATTGTTAAGGTTAATGCCTAGGTTGTCCTGATAACCTATCCTGTGCCACTGATCCACTGCTCTATTTCTTATCCAGTACCAAACGGTTTTGATGACCGCTGCTTTATAATATAGTTTTAGATCTGGTACAGCAAGGCCACCTTCATCTGCCTTTTTTTTCATTAATCCCCTTGAAATCCTTGACCTTTTGTTCTTCCAAATGAACTTTGCTACTATTTTTTTCTAGATCTGTAAAATAATTTCTTGGGAGTTTGATTGGTATGGCACTAAATAAGTAGATTAGTTTGGGTAGTATTGTCATTTTTATTATGTTTGCTCTGCCTACCCATGAGCACTTAATATTT
>JAJPUD010032594.1:0-11827 GCA_023553655.1 Myrmecobius fasciatus
ACGCTCCCACTCCTGTTCTGACTCCTGTTCCAGCTCCCTGCTCCAGCTCCCTGCCCCGGTCTCCCTGTGCTGCAGTCTGGGTTCAGCAGGCCACCCCCTGCCCCATTAAAACAGACCTGTTTTGAGGTTCCTCCAGAGTATCTTCTTCTAGAATCGCGTTGCTCTCCGGATATTGTGGATTTTTTTGCTTCAGAATCAGTCTAGAGGCTTCATATTTTGTTGGTTTGAGGGGAGGTTAGAGGAGGTTACAGAGACTCCTGTCTGATCTCTGCCACCATGGCTCCACCCCCGGAAGGAAGTCCGAACAGTCAGATTTTAGAAAGACCTGGAAAGATTTACATGAATTGATGCTGAGTGAAATAACTAGAAGTAGGAAAACATTGTATATAGCAACAGCAAGTTTGTATGATGATCACCTCTGATAGAATTGGTTCTTCTTGGCATTTCAGTGATCTGGGACAATAGACTTGTGAAATACCATCCACATCTAGAGAGAGAGTTATGGAGACTGACTGTAAATCAGCACATGCTGTACTCACTTTTTTTCCCTTCTGGTTTTTTTGTTTTTGTTTTGTTTTTCCCCTCTGTGATTTTCCCCTTTTGTTCAGATTTTTCTCTTCCAACATGATTCATATGGAAATAAGTAAGATAAATTTACATGTATAGCAAAAAATAAAAAGTTTTTACATGTAACTATGGGAAAGGGAAAAAAAGAAAAATTAATTTGTTGTATACCCTTTTATATATAAGAACACAGTAGACAGATTGTGGGGGAAGGCAGAAGTGGTGATAGGATGAGATGACAAAGGATTGAGTAGCAGATGTATAGATTAGCTATAAAGTTGAGATTGGGAAGGAAGAAGTGAAATCAGAGCTTTTGGTAATTGCTTAGAAAAATGCTAAAGAGTTAGGAGGATTGGAGACTTCCAAAGAGATTCTCTCCCCCCACTCAAAAGAAAAAAGATTTGTGCAGAAATATTTGTAGCAGCTTTTTGTGGTGGCAAAGAATTGGTAATAAGAGGGAATGCCCATCAATTGAGAAATGAATGAACAAGTGGTGATATATGATTGTAATGGAATACTATTGTACTATAAGAAATCCTATACTTAGATAAATTCAGAATGAGTACATTATTTAGACAAAAAGGGTGATAACACGTGCAAATTAGGAGAGCAAGGAATAGTTTGTTTCCCTATCAGATCTACAGAAAAGGGAAGAATTTATGACCAAACAAAATATGGAGAATACTGAAATACAAAATGGATAATTTTGATTACATTAAATTAAAAAGGATTTGCACACATAAAACCAATGTTTCCAAGTTCAGAAGGAAAGTAGAAAGCTGGAGAACAATCTTTCCAGCCTGCATTTTTGATAAAGGTCTCATTTCTCAAATATGGAGAGAACTAAGTCAAATTTATAATAATTCTCCCAAAGAGATCATAAAAAAGGGGAAAGGACCCACATTTTACAAAAATATCTATAGAAACTCTTTATGGTAACAAAAAAAAATTAGAAATTGAGTGGATGCCTATCAATTGGAATGACTGAACAAGTTGTGATATAAGAATGTAATGGAATGCTATTGTGCTATAGAAATGAGGAGCAGGCAGAAAAACATGAAAAGACTTAATTGGGCTGATGCTTAGTGATAGTGAGCAGAACCAGAGCATTATATGGAGAAAACAATTTTGTATGATGACCAATTCTAATACTTATCTCTTCTGCAACATAATAATTCAAGAAAATTCCAAAAGACTCATGATAGAAAATGCTGTCCTCATCCAGAGAAATAATTATGGGGTCTGAGTGCAGATTGAATTTTCACCCTTTTTGTTTGTTTGTTTTTCTTCCTTGTGGTTTTTCATTTTTATCCTGATTCTTCTTTTACCACATGATTAATGTGGAAATATTTTTAACATGATTGTAAATTTATAACATACAAAATTATTCCCTGGGGGAGGGAAGGGAAGGAAAGAGAAAAAAAATTGGAATTCATAATTTTATAAAAATGAATGTTGAAATTTATCTTTATAATTGGAAAAAATAAAATACTACTAAGTTTCAAAAAATGACAAGCCAGGATGCTTTCAGAAACATCTAAAAAGACTTACATTAAATGATACAGAAGGAAGTGAGCAGAATCAATGGAATATTGTACATAGTAACAGCAATATTTGTACAATGATCAACTGTGAATGACTTAGCTATTTTCAATAATATAGTGATCCAAGATAATAACCTAAAAACTCTTGATGAAAAAATGTTGTCTTCCTCCAGAAAAAGAACTGAAGGAATCTGAATGCAGATCAAAGCATGTGTATATTTTTTAATTTTAACTTTTTTTTCTGGTTATACATGTTCATTTATTTAAAAAAAAACACATTTCTTTATGAATCATGTTGGAAGAGAAAAATCACAACAAAAGGGATTAACATTGAGAGAAAAAAAAACATGAAAAAGAGAAAAAGAAGCAAATATGACGTGTTTCTCTCAGAATATAGATGGCGTTTTCTATCCAAAGTTTTAATTGAAATTGCTTTGGATCAATGAACCACTGAGAATCAAATCTTTCAAAACTGATCAATGAATAATCTTATAACTGTATACAGTGTATTCTTGGTTCTGCTTATTTCACTCAGCATCAGTTCATGTGTAAATCTATCCAGGTCTTTTAAAAATCAGCTTGTTCATCATTTTTTATAGAACAATAACATTCCATTATTTTCATATACCATAACTTATTCAGCAATTCCCCAATTGCTGGGCATCTACTCATTTTCCAATTCTTTTGCTAACATAAAAAGAACTGCTACAAACATGTTTGTACATGTGAGTTCTCTTCCCTGGGATTCAGACCCAGTAGTGATACTGTTGGATCAAAGAGTTTTATAGCTCTTTGGCAAAATTCCAAATTGGCTCTCCAGAATGGTTGGATCATTTCACAACTCCACCAACAATGCATTAGTGTCCCAGTTTTTCCACATCTCTTTCATTATCTTTTCCTGTCATATTAGCCAACCCGAGAAGTGTGAGATGGTACCTGAGTTTTTAATTTACATTTCTCTAATCAATAGTGATTAGGAGCATTTTTTCATAGACTATATAGATAGCTTTAATTTCTTCATCTGGAAATAGCCTTTTCATAACTTTTGACCATTTATCAATTGAGAAATAAGTTGTATTCTTATAAATTTGACACAGTTCTTTATATATTTTAGAAATGGAGCCTTTATCAGAAACACTGGCTTTTAAAAATAGTAATAATAATAAATTCCCAGCTTTGTGCTTTCCTTTTGGTTTTATTTGTACAAAATATTTTTAATTTAATGTAATCAAACTTGTCCATTTTGCATTTCATAATGTTCTCTAGTTCTTCTTTGGCCATAAATTCCTCCCTTCTCCAAAGATCTGTTAGGTAAACTATCCCTTGCTCTCCTACTTTGCTTATGATATCACCCTTTACACCCAAGTCATGTATCTTATTTTGACCTTATTTTGGTATGGGGTGTGAGATCTTTGCTGAATTTCTGACATAGTATTTTCCAGTTTTCTCAGCAATTTTGTCAGATAGTGAATTCTTATCCCAGAAGCTGGAGTTTGAGGGTTTATCAAATAATAAATTACTATACTCATTGATTATTGTCATGTGTATCTAATCTCTTCCACTGATCCACCACTCATTTCTTAGCCAGTATCATAGGTTTTTCATGATTGCTGCTTTATAATATAGTTTTAAATCTGAAACTGTTAGGCCCCCTTCCTTTGGATGGATAGATAGATAGATAGATAGATAGATAGATAGATAGATAGATAGATAGATATAGATATCTGTGTGTGTGTGTGTGTGTGTGTGTGTGTGTGTGTATATTTCCCTTGACCTTTTGTTCTTCAAGATGAATTTTGTTATTTTTTCCATCTTTATAAAATAATTTTTTTGGCAGTTTGGTATGGCACTGAACAAGTACACCAATTTAAGTAGGATTGTCATTTTAATTAGCTCGGCCTACCTATGGGCAATTGATATTTTTCCAGTTGTATAGATCTGATTTTGTGTGAAAAGTGTTTTGTAATTATGTTCATATAGTTCTAAAGAACTATATGTCTTGGCAGGTAGACACCCAAATATTTTATTTTGTCTACAGTTATTTTTTTTTTATTAAAAGCTTTTTATTTACAGAACATATGAGTGATTTTTCTACATTGACCTTTGCAAAACTTTTTTTGTTCCAAGCTTTTTCCCTCCTTTCCCCCACCCCCCACCTGTAGATGACAGGTTATCTAATACATGTTAAATTATATGACAAATCCAATATATGTATACATATCTATACAATTATCTTACTGCACAAGAAACTTCAGATCTGGAAAGAGAGGAAGGAAAAAAAAAAAAAAACAACCTAAGAAAGAAAACAAAATGCAAGGAAATATTCACAGAAAGTGTTAAAATGCTGTTTGTGGTCCACACTCGGTTCCCTCAGGCCTCTCTCTGGATTTGTATGACTGTCTTCATTGCTGAACAATAGGAACTAGTTTGAAACACATCATTGTTGAAGAGAATCATGTCCATCAGAATTGATCATCATATAGTCTTGTTGCTGTGTATAATGATCTCCTGGTTTTGCTGATTTCTCTCAGCATCAGTTCATGCAAGTCTCTCCAGGTCTCTCTGAAATCATCCTGCTGGTTATTTCTTATAGAACAGTAATATTCCATGACATTCATATACCATAATTTGTTCAGCCATTCTCCAATTGGTGGGCATCCTTTCAGTTTCCAGTTTCTTGCCACTACAAAAAGGGCTGCCACAAACATTTTTGCACATGTGTGGCCTTTTCCCTCCTTTGGGATATAAGCCCAGTAGAAACACTGCTGGGTCAAATGGTATGCAGAGTTTGATAATTTTTTGAGCATAGTTCCAGATTGCTCTCCAGAATGGTTGGATCCGTTCACAGTTCCACCAACAATGTATCAGTGTCCCAGTTTTCCCACATCCCCTCCAACATTCATCATTATCTATTCCTGTCATCTTAGCCAAGGTGTCATCTTAGACAGGTGTGTAGTGAGTGGTATCTCAGAGTTGTCTTAATTTGTATCTACAGTTATTTTTAATGGAATTTCTCTTTCCATCTCTTGCTGCTAGGCTTGTTAGTAATACACAGAAATGCTAATGATTTGTATGGGTTTATTTTGTATCCTGTAACTTAGCTAAGGCTGTGAATTTTTCCAAATAGGCTTTTGGATGATTCTCTAGAATTCTGTAAGTATACCATCTGTATCATCTGCAAAGAGTGAGTTTTATTTCCTCATTTTTCATTTTAATTCCTTTAATTTTTCTTATTACTAAAGCCAACATTTCTAGTACAATATTGAATAATAGTGGTGATAATGGGCACCCTTGTTTCACCCCTGATGTTATTGGGAGTGTCTAGTTTATTTATCCCCATTACAAATAATGCTTGCGAATGGTTTTAGATAGATGCTGCTTATCATTTTAAGGAAAACTGCCTTTATTCCTATACTGTATAGTGTTTATAATAGGAATGGGTTCTCTGTTTTGTCGAAAGCTTTTTCTGTGTCTTTTGAGATCATATGATTTGATAGTTATTGATATGGTCAGTTATTTCAATAGTTTGAATATTGAATCAGCCTTGCATTCCTGTTATAAATGCTACTTGGTCATAGTGCATATTCCTGCTGATAAGTTGCTGCTATTTTTTCTTTGCTAATGTTTTATTTTAAATTTCTTTCATCTATATTCATTAAAGAGATTGGTAAGTCTTCCTGGTTTAGGTATCAGGACCATATTTGTGTCATAGAAGAAATTTGTCAGGAATCCTTTACCTATTTTTCTAAATAGTTTACATAGTATTATAATTTTTTTCTTTAAATATGTGGAGAATTTACTTATAAATCCATCTGACTGTAGAGATTTTTTTCTTAGGGAGTTAGTTCATTAATGACTTGTTCAATTTCATTTTTCTAAAATAGGACTATTTAAGTAATTTATCTCTTTCTTAATCTAGGCAATTTATATTTTTGTAAATACTCATCCATTTTGATTAGATTGTCAGTTTTGTTGGCATACAGTTGGGCAAAATAGCTCCTAATTATTGCTTTAATTTCTATGTCATTGGTGGTAAGTTCATGCTTTTCATTTTTTATGCTAGCAATTTGGTTTATTTTCTTTCCTTCTTCTAATCATATTACCCAAACACTTATCTATCTTGTTTTTTCATAAAACCAGTTCTTAGTTTTATTAATTAGTTTGATAGTTTTCTTAGTTTCTATTTTATTCATTTCTCCTTTGAGTTTCAGAATTTCTAATTTGGTATTTAATTGGGGGGTTTTAATTTATTCTTTTTTCTAGTTTTTTTAGTTGTGTGCTCAATTCATTTATCTCCTTTCTCTATTTTATTCATATAGCTATTTACAGATTTAAAATTTCCCCTAAGAACTGCTTTGGCTGCATTCCATAAGTTTTGGTATGTCATCTCATTTTTGTCATTCTCTTGGATGAAATTATAGTTTCTATAGTTTGTTTTTTCATGCACTCATTCTTTTAGGATTAGACTATTTAGTTTTCAATTAATTTTTGGTCTATTTTTCTATGGCCCTTTATTACATGTAATTTTTATTGTGCATGCATTTACTATTCTGCCTTTCTGCCTTTGGTTGTGAGGTTTTTATATCCTAATAATATGTTCAGTTTTTGTGTAGCTTCCATGTATCATTAAGAAAAAAGTATATTCCTTTGGCTCCATTCAGTTTTCTTCAAAGGTCTATCATAACTAACTTTTCTATAATTCTATTTAACTCCTTAACTTGTTTATTTTATACTTAGACTTACCTAGTTCTGATAGAGGGCGTTTGAGATCCCCCACTTGTATAATTTTGCTCTCTTTTTCTTCTTGTAACTCTCAACTTCTCTAAGAATTTGGATGTTATACCACTTAGTGCATATATGTTTAGTATTGATATTATTTCATTATCTGTGGTATCCTTTTGCAAGATATAGTTTTCTTCTTTATCTCTTTTAATTAGATCTATTTTTGCTTTTGCTTGATCTCAGTTAAGGATCACTATCCCTGCTTATTTTTATTTATTTATTTATTCATTCATTCATTCATTCATTCATTCATTCATTCATTTTACTTCAGCAGAAGCATAATAGATTCTGCTCCAGCCTTTTACCTTTACTCTGTATGTGTCTCTCTGGTTCAGATGTGTTTCTTGTAAACAACATATTATAGGATTTTGTTTTTTAATCCATTCTCTTAATTGCTTTGGTTTTATGGAAGAATTCATCCCATTCATAATCACAGTTATGTTTTTCAACTCTTTATTTCCTTCCATCCTGTTTTTCCCCCTATGTATATTTTTCTTGTCTCTTTTCACCCTATCCCTCCTTAGTAGTGTTCTGTTTTGTTTTAACCCACCTAGCCCTCAATCCACTCTTCTTTTTCTTACCCTTTCTCTTATTTTTCTGCCCTCTTCTATCCAGCCCTTCCCTTTTTCTTTTTCCTTTATCCTCCTTCCTTATAGGGTAAAATAAGTTTCTATACCTAACTGAGTGAATATTATCCCCTTTTTGATCCCAAATTGATGAGATTAAACTTCATACAGTGCTCATCCCCCTTCCTTTCCCCTTGATTGCAATAGGTTTTTTGTGCCTTTTCCTGTGAGCTAATTGTTCCTTTTTACTTCTTTTCTCTTGTCCCTTTTTCTTTTTGTATCACTTAATATCTTTTTTCTTTGATATTATCACATCAAAGTCCATACATCTCTACACTCTCTATCCACGTATGCCCTCTAATTGCCCCAATAACAGATACAGTTCTCAAGAGTTAGATATTATTTTCCCATCTAAAGATGTAAATAATTAATTAGGCTTTAAATATATTTTCTCTGTTTACCTTTCTTTGGTTCTCTTGAGGCCTGTGTTTGAAGTCAGATATTCTGTTTAGTTCTAGGTTTTTGTTTTTTGTTTTTTGTTTTTTGTTTTTTTTTTTGGTTTGTTTTTCTGTAGAAATGATTGAAAGTCTCTTACTCCACTGACAATCCCTCTCCTTCACTGAAAGATGATGCTCATTCTTGCTGGATAGTTGATTCTTGGTTGTAATCCCAGGTCCTTTGCCTTAGAGAATATGATATTCCAGGCCCTGTGATTCGAGAAGCTGCCAAATCCTGAGTGATTCTGACTCTTGGTCCTTGATATTTGAATTGTTTCTTGTTTGTTTTTTTCTGGCAGCTTGCAGTATTTTTTCTTTGAGATTATAGTTCTGGAGTTTTGCAGAAATGTTCCTTGGGTTTTTTCTTGTAGGATCTTTTTCTGAAGATACATTCTTTCAATGACTTTTCTCCTCTATATAAGGGCAGTTTTCTTTAATAATCTCTTAGAGAATGCTGTCCAGGCTTTTTGTGTTCATGGCCATCAAGTAGACCAATAATTTTTAAATTCTCTCCTGGATCTGTTTTCTGGTCAGCTGTTTTTCCAATGAGATATTTTAATTGTTTGACTTTTTGTTGTTGTTGTTGTTGTTGTTGTTGTTGTTGTTGTTGTTTTTTGTTTTTGTTTTTATTTTTGCTGAGGCAATTGGGGTTAAGTGACTTGCCCAGGGTCACACAGCTAGGAAGTGTTAAGTGTCTGAGGCCAGATTTGAGCTCAGGTCCTCCTGAATTCAGGGCTGGTGCTCTATCCACTGCACCATGTAGCTGCCCAATGTTTGACTGATTCTTGATGTGTTTTATAGAGTCTTTATCTTCCTTTTGCCCAGTTCTAGTTTTAGTGTTTGATTTTTTAAAGCTAGTTTTCTTATCTCTTTTTCCATTTGATTAATTCTACTTTATAAGGGTGTTGTTGTTTTTTTTTTTCCCCCAGTGGCCAATTTTTTTGGCCAATTATTTTTTAAGGAATTTTCTTCAATCAATTTTTGTCCTTCCTTTTCCAAGCTGTTAACTTTCTCTTGCATGTCTCATCTTTTTTTCCCCCAATTTTTCTTCTACTTCTCTTTTATGCCTTTTAAAATCTTTTATGAGCACTTGCAAGAAGCCTCTTTCAGCTTGATACCAGTTCATATCATTGTTTGAGATTTTCCCTGTGGGCATTTTGTTCTTACCTGAATTGGTGTTTTGGTCTTCCCTGTCAACCAAAATAGCTTTCTATGCATGGTTAAGGTTCTTTTCTGTTTCTTGGTCATTTTCTTTCTCTTTTTTTTTTCCCCTCCTGTTTTGTGACTAGTATGGTTGAATTCTGCTTCTGAGGTATAGGGGGCCAACCCAAGCTTCTGTTGCCTCTGTGTGTCTTGGCTTTGAGTACAGGGCTTCCTTGTGTGTTTGGTGTCTTGCTCCTCATAACAGTGGGTAGCTCTCTACCTACTCTCTAGGCAACAGCCTGACTTTCCAGGCTGGCAGTTGCCTTTTGTGCTAGAACCGGTGGCTGCCCCACTAGACTGCCCTGCTACTGAGCCAGGACTGAGGGTGTTAGTTGCTGATATCCTGTGATTAAGACCTTTTCACTGGTTTTCCAAGACACTGTATGAGCTGAACCCCTTTACCCAGTGAGACTGACCTTTCTCAAAATCTTTTCAATCTATCTTGTTGGAGAGTGGTTTCATTCCACCAGATTCTGTTCAGAGGCTTGGTTTCATATAGTTTTAAACTGGGAAAACTTAAGCACCTTCCTGGTTTAACTCCACCATCTTGGTTCCTCCACATAATATTTTTCACATAAAATTTTTTGTGCTTTTTTTTTATGTTTTCTTTTACAACATGACCAAAATAGAATCATTTTGCACGATTACACATATATAACCTATCTCAAATTGCATGCCATATCAGAAGAAAGAAAATTTGAAACTCAAAAAACAAACAACAAAAAAAACCACCCAAAACACACAAATGTTTAAAATGAAATAGCTTTTATGTAATTGGGAAAAATATTTTTCCAAAAAAGGGGGAAAAGAGAAGGATCAAAGGCTGGAACTATAGGATAAACATAACGAGCAATGGAGTGATTGGAATCTATGGCCAAAGTGAAAAAGGGAGTAATAGGGAGATCTAGGGCTAGGACTATACCTATTTGTGACTCATGGAATGAAAATCGTAAGATATGAGGAGATTAAGGAATTGGAAGGTTATGGTTGAGGAGCCAGCATTATGAATGTTGAAGACTCCCAAACATAATGACAGGAGTTGGGGAGAAGAGGAAGACAGTGACCTAGGTATTTTTTGAATTGAGAGAGAGTAAGTAACCTGGGGACTGGTATATAACATATACATTGATTTCTTTAGTTTGAGGTTGGGAAGGGAGAGTATGGATTATGCTAGAAAGGATGACTAGCAAGTGATATAATGATGCTGAGGCAAGCTGAGTCACAGTTAGAGCAAATAAATGAAAGGAGTATAGGAAAAAGGTCCAGAATGAAAGCAAGCTTGTTCATTTTGTAAAAGGAATTCCATATGATACGAGAAAAGGATGAAAAGTAGAAAACGTAAAAAAATTGATGGAGTAAGCTTGAGGAATGGGAGGTGGAGATAGAATTTTTGCCTACAAGTAGAGATTATAGATAGTAGAAGTTTGTTATCCAGAAAGATAGAGTAGGTGGCAGAAGAATTATCTGTTGTTGTGGAACAAACTGCCCGGTGTACTGCATCATTCATATTGCCCACTTCTCCAGGTTGAGTGGGTGTGAATAGGGCACCCAGAACTGTTCATAGTATTTATGTGGTTTAAGCAGAAAAAGAATACATCAGGACTATCATCTCTCTCATTTTCAACATAATATTTTTGCTTATAAAATATAAGATCATACTAACTTTTTAATCTACATCATATTGTCCCTGCATTACACTATGATCATGGGGTCCTTTTTTTATGTGGGCAAGTTTTTAGCCTGTTTCTCTCATTTTGTATTTGTCCAAGTGATATTTTTTAATTCAAATATGAGATTTTACATTCATCTTTGTTAATATTTTCCCTTTTATCTTCAGTCCACTCTTCCCAGTATACTGAGGCTATTTTGATTCAAGTTCAACAAACAGTTTTTAAGTGCCTAGTCTGTATAATGCCCTATAGTTAACATAAATGAAAACTAGTTTTCATTCAGAGAGCTTAATAAATCCAAAATGGGAGAAAAGGCAAGTAAGTTTGATAAAAGGCAGGATATGATATTAGAAATTCAAGCAATTGCTCTTAAGAATTTTAGGAAATAAGGGAATAGTATTATGGGATTTAGGAAAGACTTCATGGAGGCACTCAAATTACACCTTGAATAAAAAGAAAAATTGGATCATTTCAACGGATCAGATCTCAAGGATGGTTTTACTACTTTTTAATAGAAAATAACCTGCATAGGACAGAGTCTTAGGAAAACTTACCAGGAGAGGGAAGGCTGGTAAATAATATTGTAGCTGCTCCATCAGTCTGCATCCTTTTTCAATTACTTTGCTTTGGTATATCTACATCATTTCTGCTATATGATGTCTCTGATGATATAAGACTAATCACATCCCCACCTGTCTTTGTTGCTCTTTGCTTGACATGAAGCTTCAATTATTTGCTACTAAAATATAGTCACTATCACCATGAGAGAAAATTCCATGGTGATAATGTGTATGAATTTAAGAATTTGTTCCAATTAATTCTTAATTGCCTTTCAAATCATAATAGAAAATTTAAATCTGATTTGATTTCTTAAGACTATTTCTTTTTCTTTTTTTTTTTTTATTAAAACTTTTTATTTGTATAACATATGTATGGGTAGTTCCCCAGCATTGATCTTTTTTTTTTTTTCTTTTTTGCTGAGGCAATTGGGGTTAAGTGAC
>JAJPUD010032595.1:0-11826 GCA_023553655.1 Myrmecobius fasciatus
TAACCTGGACAATCTATATTTTTGTAGATATTCCTCCATTTCAATTAGATTATCAAACTTACTGGCATAAAGTTGGGCAAAGTTACTCCTAATTATTGCTCTAATTTCCTCTTCATTGGAGGAAAGTTCTCCCTTATTATTCTTGAGACTAACAATTTGATTTTCCTCTTTCCTTTTTCTTATCAAATTAACTAAAGGCTTATCTATTTTATTAGTTTTTTCATAGAACCAACTCTTAGTTCTATTTATTAATTCAATAGTTTTCTTATTTTCAATTTTTTTAATTTCTCCTTTTATTTTTAGAATTTCCAATTTGATATTTAATCAAGGGTTTTTAATTTGTTCTTTTTTCTAGTTTTTTAATTGTAAGCCCAATTCATTGATGGTTTTTTTCTCTATTTTATGCAAGTAAGCATCTAGAGATATAAAATTGCCCCTTATAACCACTTTAGCCATATCCCACGAATTTTGGTATGTTGTCTCCTTATTGTCATTCTCCTGGATGAAATTATTGATTGTGTCTATGATTTGCTCTTTCACCCATTCATTCTTCAGGATTAGATTATTTAATTTCCAATTAACTTTTGGTTTATTTTCTCTTGGCCTTATATTGCATGTCATTTTTATTGCATCACGATCTGAAAAGAATGCATTTACTATTTCTGCCTTTCTGCATTTGATTTTGAGGTATTTATGCCCTAACACATGGTCAATTTTTGTATAGGTTCCATGGACTGCTGAGAAAAAAGTCAACTCCCGACTGTCTGGATTCAACTTTCTCCATAGATGTATCATACCTAGCTTTTCTAACAATTGGTTTATCTCCCTAGTTTCTTTCTTGTTTATTTTGTAGTTTGATTTATCTAATTCTGGGAGAGCAAGGTTGAGATCCCCCACTAGTATCGTTTGGCTGTCTATTTCTTCTTGCATCTCTCTTAATTTCTCCCCTAGGAATTTTGTGCTATTGCACTTGTTGCATATATATTTAGTATAGATATTGCTACATTATGTATGGTACCCTTTAATAAAGTATAGTTTCCTTCCTTATCTCTTTTGATTAGATCTATCTTGGCTTTTACTTGATCTGAGATAAGGATTGCTTCCCCTGCTTTTTTTTTGTTCACCTGAAGCATAATATTTTCTGCTCTAGCCGTTTACCTTCATCCTATATGTGTCACTTGGTTTTAGATGTGTTTCTTGTAGACAACATATTGTGGGATTCTGGTTTTTCATCCAGTCTGATATCCACTTCTGCTTTATGGGAGAGTTCATTCCATTCACATTCACAGTTAGAATAACTAATTCTTTATTTCCTGCCATCTTATTTACCCAAGTTATGTTTTCCCCTTTTCTTTCCCCTTTCTCCCTTCCCCCCTCCTCAGTACTTTGCTTTTGATGACCCCCTCCCCCAAACAATACTTCACCCTTTAGATCCCCTCCCCCTGTTTTTACTCCATTCCCCTGATTCTTCTATTTTCCCTTCTATTAGTTTGTCCCTTACTTTTCCTCCTTTCCTTCCCACTTCCCTCTAGCAACGGACAAGTTTCTACGTGTAATCAAAAGGCTGATATACACTTTTAGAGCCCAACCTGATGAGAGTAACATTTACACAATGCTCATCTCCCTCCCCTCTTTCTCTCAATTATATTAGGTTTTCTTTGCCTCTTCAAGAGATTTTACCTTGTTTTTACCTCCTTTTTTAGAGCTTATTTTACCACTTTTCCCCTCTTTCCCCTAGTATGATAACCTTTTCCTCTCTAGTTCTCTTTTTCATATTATCAAAGTAATATCTAGTTAATTATACCCCCAAACTTTCAGTGTCCCCATAGTAGAAATAAAGTTCTCAAGAGTCCTTTCCTTTTTACCTTTTTATGCATCTCTTGAGGTCTGTGTTTGGATGTCGAAATTTTGGTTCAGATCTGGTCTTTTTCATTACAAATAGGTGAAATTCACCTATATCATTGAATGACCATCTTCTTCCCTGGAGGATAATGCTCATTCTAGCTGGATAGGTTATTCTTGGTTGTAATCCAAATTCCTTTGCCCTTTGGAATATCTCGTTCCAAGCCCTTCGATCCTTCAATGTGGAGGCTGAAAGATGCTGTGTGATTCTAATTATTGATCCTCAGTATTTGAATTGTTTCTTTCTAGATGCTAGCAGAATCTGTTCCTTGGTGTGATAGTCCTGAAATTTAGCCACGATTTCCTTGGGGTTTCAATTTTGGGGTCTTTTTCAGGAGGTGATCGGTGAATTCTTTCAATGGTGATTTTGCCCTTTGATTCTACAATCTCAGGGCAGTTTTTTTTCAGGATTTCCTGGAAGATAGTGTTTAGATTTTTTTTTTCTATGATGGCTTTCAGGAAGTCCAATAATCCTTAGATTGCCTCTCCTCCATCTATTTTCCAAGTCAGTTGTTTTTTAGGAGATATTTCATATTTTCTTCTAATTTTTCATTTTTATATTTTTGTTTGACTGATTCTTGAAGTCTTATTGAGTCATTCACTTGCATTTGTTCAATTCTTATTTTTAAAGTGTTGTTTTCTTCAATTACCTTTTTAAGCTCTTTTTGTAACTGACCAATTTGTTCATTGCACTCTTTTTCCACTTCACTAATTTTGTTTTTCAATAAATTGGTGTCTTTTTCATATCTCTTTTGCAGGGCATCATATCCTTCTTGCAAGATATTTTATCCTTCTTGCACTGATTTCAGTTTATTTTCCCATTTATCCTCCAGCTCTCTTTTGAGATTCTTTATGCAATCTTCCAGAAAGGCCTTTTGAAAAAGTGACCAGTGATGGTCTTTAATACGTTCTTCTTGTATTTTGTCTAAAGGAACCTCAGAACCTGGGGTCATTGCTTCTTTGCCTTGATAGAAGCTGTCTATGGTGAGAGCTCTCTTTTTTTCTTCATTTTTTTTAGACAGCATTGATATCTCTTTAAGGTAGGGAAAAAAAAAACGGCGGCTGAAGAGCTTTGCCCTGGGGCACTTCAGTGAATTAACTTAAGGTGCTGGGCCGGTGGGGGCTAGAACTAAGTCGGAATTACTCCTTAAACAAGGCAAGTCTGCCAGAACACCTGCCCCCAATCAGGGCAGAGTGTCCCGATTGCCTCTGATAAACTCCAGGTGTTTGGAATTTGGAGTTTGGAGTTTGGAATTTCTGCTACAAATGAGCAGAGCCGAGTCCCACCCTCACTTCCAGCTTACACAGGCTTCCTCTATTTATCTCTCTGTCCGAGTTAGACAAACCTGATATGAAATTCTTCAGAAAAGTGTCCAAATATTTCTGAGTTCCTTGACTTGAAAATCAGTTCAGAGGCTTATTTTATTGTTGATTTGAGAGAAGATTGCAGGAGAGGCAGAGAGTAACCTTTTCACTCCGCCATCTTGGCTCCCCCGCTTTCAGTTGCTTCTTTATATTTGTTCTTCCATTTTCAGAGGAATATAAAGGCTATTATCTTGTAAGTTTTGAAAGATAAGGACAATCCATTTAAAGTTGAGGGCTTTATTACAATCAGGGATTTGCCTCCAACCCAGGGAATTTTGAGGCCCAATCCCAGTAATAGCAAAAACAAAGGCTCATTCAATAAGAGCCACATTTAAAAATGAACTTGGTTACTTGGTACTTTATAGAAATATTTGTTCTATTAGCCCCATTTTCTAAACTTCCAACTTAGTAGAGAGAGGAGTATGATGCTGAAAATATGGAAATCTGGAACAGATTTGAACTCTTGTTCCTGGCATATCTACAAAGTAAATGTATCATGGTAAATATTAAATTACAATCAAAGTGCTAAATATCTTCTTGTACAGAATAAATCCCCAAAGCAAAGTGCTAAGTAAATATTAGTAGTTGTTATATTAAGATAATGATTTTAAAGTTTAAAATAAAGAAAAGAAAATGGATTTAAGAAATACTGCATAGATCAAAACAAATGTGGGAAGTTTGTATCTGTCCATATAACAGAGCACAAATTTAAGAGTAGTTCTAAAGATTTTAATGAGTAAAATGCAATGAAATATTTTTAAATAAGAAGATTTTAAGGTAGTGATAATCTGAGAGAGGAAAAAGATTTTATTTTGCATACATGGAGTTTGAAGCATCAGGGAATATCTGAAAGAGGGATTAGAGCTGAACATGTAGATTATGGAATTATTTGCATTGAAATTATGTATGAATCTCTGGAAGTTGTTGTGGAGAAGACAGAGAGGGAGTAAAGGAGAGAGAGAGAGAGAATATGAGTATAGCGAAAGAAAATGTTAAAAGAGGAATCAAAAATTTTAAATAAAATATTAGCAAAGAGATTACAGAAACATATCAGCAAAGTAATAAATTATGACTAATTGGGATTTATACAAGGAATACAATATCAGGGAAATTATTGTCATAATCGACTCTATCAATAACAAAGCCAACAGAAATCACATGATAGAGGGGCAGAACCAAGACGGTGGAGTATAGTCACCACTCTCTGTGAGCTCCTCTGGTCTTCCTTCAGACACAAAACAAATTAAGCCTTTGAACTGGTACTGGAGTGAACTCTCCATGAAGCAGTTGGAGTACAACACACTTCTATTCAAAATTACCTTGGAAGAGCTCCAGAGCAGGTCTGTTTTGGATGGGCAGGGGATTGGCCACTTGCCAGTGTGCAGCCAGTAACTCATTTAAAGACAGATTTGACAAAATGAAAAAAGAAAGTAAATTCCTAAAACAACAGAATTTGTGAATTGGGAAAAAATCCATAGAACAAAATAACTCATTAAGAAATTCAATTGGAGAAATACAAAAAGAAGTAAAAAAAAAAAAACTAAATGAAAATAATTCACTAAAAATCAGAACTGAAAAAATGGAAATGAATGACTGAATGAGACATCAATAATCAGTAAAGCAAAACCAAAAAAGAAAAAGTCAAATATCTAATTGGGAAACATGTACAGTTCCAATTGTTCAATGATGAAGAGACTCATTTACCACCAGAGAGAGGTCCATGGGAACTGAATGTAGACCACAACATAGTATTCTCACTCTTTCCGTTTTTTGCTTGCATTTTGTTTCCTTTATCAGGTTTTTTCTTGCTTGTGAATCTGATTTATCTTGTGCAGCAAGATAATTATAAATGTGTATACATAAATTGCATTTAACATGTATTTTTTTTTATTTGCAAATCATATGTATGGCTAATTCTTCAACATTAACCCTTACAAAGCTTTCTGTTACAAATTTTTCCTCCCTACTCCCCACCCCTCTCCTAGGTGGCAGGATATCTACTACATGTTAATTATAATTTAACATGTATTTTAACATATTTAACATATATTGGACCATTTGCCATTTAGGGGAGGGACTGGGGAAAAGGAGGGGAAATTTTGGAACCAAAGGCTTTGCAAGTGTCAATGTGGAAACTTACCTATGCTTATGTTTGTAAGTAAAAAGCTTTAATAAATATTTTAAAAAATAGAGGTGGCTATATAATAATCTATTTTTTAAAGAAATCAAACTAGCAAAGAATAAAGAATCCCACAATAGCAAGATGTGATTCTAAGAAGCAAAACCATGTAGGGACAGGAAAATGTAGTAATTATTTTATACAAATGAGATGTAAGAGGAAAAGCTAACTCAGGAATAGATGGGGAAGGAGGATTGGTAATTCTAGAACCCCATTCTCGCTCAGAATGGATTAAAAAAACTCTGAATGTGTGTGTGTGTGTGTGTGTGTCTGTGTGTGTGTGTACATGTAGTCTTCTTGGGGAGAGAAAGGGGATAAAAAAAAACCAAGAAAAAGTGCACAAGTGCACAACACAGAACAAAAGAAAACTGAGAAGGAAGCAAAGATCAACAGTGTTGAACATAATGTGTATTATTTATTATATAGGCTTTCCTTAAATTCCTTAAATATTTAAGTATAAAATAAAATAAAAAATAAAAAGGAGGATAGGATGAACCAAGAGTTTTATTTAATTTTTTTACTACTAATAAGCAATTCTAAGTATAAATACTACCAAAGAGGGAGTATATAGACAAATAAAATTTTAAAATGAAAATATATTCATAAAAATACAGTTGATAGCAATTGATATAATTTTGAAGTATCGAACTTATTTACTCTAAATTTTAGTCAGCCTATCCTATTTGAAATTTTGTTCTGAATACTGAACAGGCAATGCCCATAGCCCATATTTCTTGCCTGTTATTGCCAGATTTCAGTGGCTGTTTCAAATATGTAGCTGCATAAGCCAAAACATAACCCTATTTATTTTTCAGAACCCTGGTCCTATGACAGATCACATCATTATAATTTTTTTCCTAGATAACAGTGTAGTCCTTAAGTTTGAAATCATGAAAAATGGAGTTTCAAATAGACCCTTCATCACTGTTGCACAAAGACACAGACGGAGTCCGACAGTATATTCTGAGTTGCAGCTGGGATGGAGATTTACATCATCATAAAAAGCTTGAAAACACCATTTATAAGATTTTATGATTCTAAAACTATATGCTCATCTGTCAAAATGCCAGGGATAAAAATTATTTGGACACACAATAATAATAGTAGTGATTATCATCAGTTTGAAATGTTTTTGCACTTCTCCAAACTCATTTTTAGAAGTACATTTTACCCAACTTACATCATCATCATCATGATTATTATTTATCATCATCAACAACAGGAATAACAATAACAGTAATATTAAAAGAATTCACAAAACTGGCATCTGCTTCTAAGTATAGCACTGCAATAGCCAGGAAATGTAAATTCCTTAAAGAAAGAAATAATTTAACTTTTCTCTGTTTCACAGTCTAGAACAGTATAGGAAAGTGCATTGACTCTTAAGTTAGGAAACCTAGCATCAGATCTCATCTTGAATCCACTCTTGGCCAGGAATTTAACTGCCTGGGTCACAATTTTCTTTTGCCTGAGAAAATGAGAATGTAAAACTATACATCCTCTAAGATCCCATGAAACTATAGATGTATGACCCTAGTAAAGGCTAAATGAGAAAGAATGGTATAGGAGAAAACTGGATCTGTAGCAAGGGAGACATAGGTGGAAATTAAACCAGCTCAGAAACTCAGTTGCTCTGTGATCCTGGGTAAGTCACTTATCCTCTTTGTGGCCCAGTTTTGTCAGTTGTAAAATAATGTGAAACAGGGCAGTGTTGAACTTAATATCCTTTATGGTCCTTTCCAGCTTTAAACCTATGACCCCATGATACCAAATCCCATTATTTGCTATATAATCAGGATTTAAACACAAAAATAAAAAGTTACCTATTTTATATTCCATTTGGGAAAACAAAATGTACACAGATGATGGAAATAAAATATATGCATATATATATATATATATAATATATATATACATTTAACAAATACATATATTGTTTATGGATAAATAATATATACATATAAAATTGTAACTATATACATGTAATTTGAATAAAATATAATTTCAAGGTAGCAGTAATAAATTACTGTGCAGTTTAGTCATATCAGGAATTTGATTGTATTGAATTTCTAAAAAATAAAATGACAAATGGCCAAAATGGCTTCTCTCTCTCTCTCTCTCTCTCTCTCTCTCTCTCTCTCTCTCTCTCTCTCACACACACACACACACACACACACACACACACACATTGCCAATCAGTTTTTGCTCTTATTTATACAAATTACTTCTATCCCAATTCTCTCAGTAAAGACTAGAAACTGCTGAAATTTCTCATTTTAAAGCCTATCCATCTCTATCACAAATTAAACCCCACGATAACCTGTCATAGTTCAAATGATACTTCTCAGTAATGGAATAATCTAGCTAGTTCTCTTTGTGTTTCTTTCCTTTCTCTGATTCCATTTTTTCTCTACAATAACTTAAATGTAAGCCTCTTCAAGAGGGGAAGATTTCTGACAGACATCACTGTCAGCTTTTGCATTGCTGAGAAATCAAGCTCTGTTCCACTGTCTTTGTGACAGTTTATAGTGTGTTGCCAGACTCCAAATGGTTCATAGTATTTCTGAATACATTATTCTTGACAGTTTTTTTTCTCCCAATTAAGAAACACATAATACTTTCCATTCACACTGAGGACTCTAGGAAATGCTATTATTCCAACAAACTGATGATTTTTAAAGTTTGAAAAGAAAAAGTGATTTTGTTACCATGTATGTTAGAGACCGGGGAGGGGAAAAGAAGTCAGCAGTTCATTCTTTAACATTAGATGGTTATTCACTAGGGGAAATATTGAGTATCAGTTTGCCAGATGTGAAGTCACGTTCTGCTACCACCTTCATCATAATTGAATAGACATCCCATAATTCTAAACTTTTTTTTTAATTTTGAAAAAGAAGAAATAGAATCCATCAAATTCCAAAATTACAATATAACTAGCCCAATTCTTAATTTTTTTTTACTTAGGAATAGAATGAACATAGTCCAGTGCTTCAAATTATTTTTTCTGTCATTTGAATTTTACCCAGGATATAGAAAACTACAAAAATAATTGAGAATATTTTCAATCATCTGAAAGGAATATTTTATATGATATATTACTATCCCATTTCCATTATAACCCATCTCACACCATTATTTATTCTATTTTGCAGTATTATATTATGAAATGATAAAGAAATTATGTGATTATATGTACATATATACTTGTGTATACAAACATATACATTTATATATGTATGTGTATATGTGTGTGTATGTGTGTGTGTACAACAACAATTGTAAGAATGTATCACAATGCTTGGACCCTAATAAGTGTGACATAAATGTTATGTAGTATCATCCTTGTGAATTGCACCATGAAGATGACAATGAATTTGCAGTAAGATATTTGTTTTCCACTAACCACAAATATGCTTTTGGAAAAGTCATTTAACCTCTACCAGATTATAATTAAGAAAATAATCTTACTCATTTCTGAAACTTCTGCCAGCTCAAAATATATAGTTCTATGTTATGATAATATGTTTTCTTCTTGATTTATGATTTTACCCTGATAATAAAGTCCTTCCAATAATACAAAGCAGTAATTCAAGTGTAACTTAGAATCTAAGGTAAGTTACTGGGGCACTGAGAAATTAAGAATCTTGCAATGGTAAGATAGAGTGAATGCTTCGAGGAAGAATTTGTATCCATGATTTCATGACTTCAGTGACCACAATCTATCTATTATGCACTGGTATTTACTTGAACTCAATGTAAGTATTGAACTTTCTAACCATTGGAACTGCCCCACAATGGAATTTATTTTCTTGAGTTGTGCTATTTTATCATCTCATTGAAAGACTTGGAGTAGAGGTTGGTCAAGCTCTTGATAAAGATATCTTAAAAAGAGTTATCTCTCAAGCAAGTTTCATTGAATTTCGAGATTGCTTTCAACTTTGAAATTCAGGGATCTCTGATGACCACTACACTAATTGAGAAACACTTTAGGAAGAAAGTCAATGGTTTTTAGAACACACATTCAATCTATTCAATAAGGATGGATCCTTTTAAGACATGTACCTCTTTTAAAAATATATTCTAGCAAGCCTATCAACCACATGAATAGCTGAATATTAAAATATTAGTCACCATTATTTCATCTTTGCTATTGGCTCATCTTCCCAGGTTTGTATCACCTGGTTTTTCTTTTTTTTCTTGTAATAAGTGTATTTAGTTTTGTTACACATTGCAGAAGGGTGAAGCCAAAATGATAGAGATTAGACATATCTCTATCTGATATCCTCCTACTCTTCCTCAGATGAACACCAGATCAAAATTCTGAACTGGTTTTGGAGTGACAGAACCCACTAATAATAGGAGTTTAATAAATTTGTAGAAGATCATTTGCAAGAACTTCAGAAAAGGTCTGTTTCAATCAGGCAGGAAGAAGGGCTGCCAAGTACAGAGGCTGCACAGGGAGCCTGTGCAGAGACCTATGGTACTGCCGTCCAGTACTAGGTAATCTACTAGGAGGCTCTAAGGCTATTCTGTCCTATTTACAAGCCAGTGAATTGATTAGCTGTGAGACACACAAAGTAAATTCTAAAGTTAAATAGTGAGCCTCTGAACTCCAAAAAAATTCTGGACCTTCCCATGCCTATGCAACACAAAAAGTATGTCAGCAGCACAGGCCCCAGGGCAACTTAAAGCAGCTGTTGCCCCTTTGTCTTAAGAGCAGACATCAAATTTTACAAAAAAGCAAAAAAGCAAAAAGAAGTCTTTCTTGGAGAAAGAGAAGAACAGACTTCAAACCCTGAGAATTTTAAAGGCAAATTATTTCCAGATGAAGCACCAAAGGGTGATATAAGTTGGTCCCCATTTCACAAAGCTCTCTAGGAAGAATTCAAAAAGGATCTTAAAAGAGAGCTTGAAGAAAAATGGGGAAAGGAAATGAGAACTTGACAAGAGATTGTGTAAAAGGAAAAAACAATTAACTGAAGAAACTCCTTAAAATAGATTTGATGAAATAGAAAAAAAAACATATAACTGCTTGCAAAATAAATATGAAAAAGAAACCAATTCATTGAAAAGCAGAATTTTTAAAATGGAAAAAAATGCAATGATCAAGATACCTCATTTAAAAGGTCAACTGGCCAAATGCAAAAGGAGATAAAAAAGCTAACAGAAGAAAACGATTAGTAAAAATTAGCATTGAAGAAATGGAAGGGTATAACTCAATAACACTTCAAGAATTTGTCAAAGAAAATGAAAAAAATGGAAAAATATAAGAAAATGTAAAATAACTCATTAAAAAACAAAACAAAACAAAACAAACAAACAAAAAAAGTGACCTGGAAAATATATCTACGAGAGACAATCTAAGGATTATTGGACTTCCTGAAAACCATGATGAGAAAAAAAAAAGCCTAGATATCATCTTTCAGAAAAATCATCAAGTAAAATTTCCTTGATATCTTAGACCCAGAGGGTAAAATAGATATTGAAAGAATTCATTGATCACCTCCTGAAAAAGACCCCAAAATGAAAACTCCAAGGAACATCATAGCTAAATTTCAGAATTATCAAATCAAGGAAAAAATATTGCAATCCACTTGAAGGAAACAATTCAAATCATGGGGCAGCTAGGTGGTACAGTAGATAGAACACTAGCCTTGAAGTCAGGAGGACCTGAGTTCAAATCTGCTCTCAGACAATTAACATTCCCTAGCTGTGTGACCCTGGGCAAGTCACTTAACCCCAATTGCCTCAGCAAAAAGCAAAAAAAAAGGGCAAATCGTGTAGCCACAATCAGGATTTGCCAGGACCTAGCAGCCTCCACTTTAAAGGATCAAAGGACACAGAATCTGACATTCTAAAAGGCAAGGGAACTTGGATTGCACTTTACAGTCAACCATCCAGTAAAATTGAGCATTAACTTTCAGGGAGGAAAATGGATATTCAATGAAACAAGTGGATTTCATTTATTTAAAAAGACCAGACCTGAATAGAAAATTTGGTCTTCAAATATAGAAGTCAAAAGAAGCATAAAAAGGTAAAAAAGGAAAAAAAAATAACTTTTTTTTAAAATTTTTTTATTTTTTTAAATTTTATTTGCAAAACATATGTGTGGGTAATTCTTCAACAATAACCCTTACATAGCTTTCCGTTACAAATTTTTCCCTCAACTCCCCACCACTCCCCTAGATGGCAGGATATCCACTACATGTTAATTATGTTAAAATATTGGCAAATCGAATATATGTATACATATTTCCAAACTTATCATTGTTGTGCAAGAAAAATCTTATCTACACAAACGATATATCAGATAAAGGAAACACAATGTAAGCAAACATCAATCAAGGAGTATGAGAATGTTATGTTGTGGTCCACATTTC
>JAJPUD010032597.1:0-11825 GCA_023553655.1 Myrmecobius fasciatus
TTTATTAAAAAAAAAAAAGAAAATTTATTCATTCAACATATTGAATTCAATTTGGCATTATGGCAAGTCAACCCATATTTTTCTAGGATTTCTGGATCTATCAGAGTGGACATTCTGCTTATGCAAAGTCCAACTCTCCCTCACCTTAATAAATATTCTCCATGAGTCTCTGACTTGGGATGTGAGGTGGGGAGGAAGAAAAGGAAAAGTAACCATTACCCAGAGGCCAATCTCAGGCAATAAGCCTATAGGGATTTAACAATATGGACTCAGTGAATCACTGACTCTGTATCCAAAGCCTTTCTAACTTGGGAAGACCTTATAGAACTTGTTCTTTTAAGAATTCAAGGTCAACTTCACATCACAAAGAGATATTGGAGGAGGATTCCAGTGCAACCAACCTGCATATAATTCTTTATTACCCACTCAGGTTGATTTTAAAATGGAATGCATAGTAAAAAGCAGTATTAGCATAGAAAGGGCATTGAAATCTCTTACAATAATAAGACAATAAAAATTGATACTTAAAAGATGGCTGTTTTCAAAGAAGCAGTCATATATACTCGTTAACACACATTTTTACCCAACATCCTATTGGGAGGCATACACACAAGTAGATTGGTGTTTTTTCTTTTTTGTTTTTGTTTTTTAGTAATGTAGAATTTTCAATATTCTGCAAAATTACACTATAGTGTCATACATGTAAAGGTAGAAGGAATCTCATTTAAAATTTCATTTTATGGATGAGGAAACTGAGGTCTGGTGAAATTATAGGGCCTGTCCAAGATTACACAGCTAATGAATGCCTTGATGCTACATTTTAATAATCAGTCTTCAGGTATCCTACATAGTGGATGGCTAATATTAATTAGAGCTAATAGGATACACTTTTTTTGGTCCCCAAAACTGTGAAAAGAAAATGAGGAGAAAATCAACCAAATCCATAACACATATAATATGTATTCTTTATCCACACATATTTATGCTTATTGAAAATATAACTTCATGTGATTTTACTTTCACAAAATACATTTATGTATATCCAATTAAAAAGAATCAAATACTGGGACAGTTTCTAAGTAATATTGTTTTATTATGAACCAACTGTGAAGGAAGGTCCCTGGAAGCCCTGGAGGGTTCCTATGTCTAGGTTTGCTTTTTCCCAGTGGTCTCACAACACCGTGCTCTCCAACTGAAGTATATTTCTTTGAAGAAATAGTCCCAGCCTGCGTGCTATGGTTTATACCTAAATTAAAACACACACACACACACACACACACACACACACTCACTCACACACACACACATCCTAAATAAAAGAAACCCAGTTGAATCAGGGCAAACAACTTCAGTTCTTTGGATATTCCCCAGGAAATATCACACTGGCAGCAATCAGAGTAATGCATCAATCACATTTTAATAAGACAAAGGGAGTACAGAAGCATGTGGCACAAAGACAGTGAAGGGAATTATAAGGCAGAGGAGGTATATAGTATGAGGAAGAGATGGGGTGAGGGGTAGAGATGAACATAGAGTTACTTGACTTCATGAATTGGAATTGAGAATACTTGGGTACCTCCTCTGGGAAAGGGAGGAGCACCTGAGGGACAGGGTTTTGGGTTCCCATTTTCATGCTGTTCTTATAAGAGGAGCACTAATTCTTAGCTCTACCATTTTAGGATTTATTCACTAACTTAGTGATATCAATGCTAGTTGAGATTCCTTAATTTTTATAATATTTATCTGGATTTACTGCACATGTCTGAAACTTAGCCCACCAAGGAGCCATTATTGACATGAAGAGGGTGTTAATCAGGATCTAGTTGGCTTCTGCTAATTTAAAGCATTGTCTCTGCATATAGACTTAATAAATTTACAAGGCACTTTTGTTGTTATTTTTTCAAATGGCTTCTGATTCTTCTTTACATTTCTAATTTCTATTTCTTATTTATTTTTACCTTATACTGGCTATACCTTCTCATTAACTGGTGAGTGGTTGGAGTTACCAACCATAACCAGATGAAATTTCAACACATGTCCTATGAAGAAGAGTGATTGTATTGCATATATAAACAAGTACACAACATAACTTCAATGTTGATGATTCTATACTTCTGAATACCAGGATCACCATAGAGGCTACTTCACTCAAGGGCACGTTTTATACTGTATTTCTTCCAGCACAGAAATCAGAAAGAATCTTCTCTTTTAGTATTATTGGACTTTGAGATAATAAATACATTCTGAGCAAGACACACTGGATAAATTAAAGGGAGGAGTTTCTCAGTTCCACTACTTCAAACAAATAAATAAAATCTTAGAAAAATGGAATTTCTCCCTTGGGAGGGATCTCTAGAGTTAACTATATCATAATTGTGTAACTTTAGGTGGTATTTTGGAGCTTCAGGGTCTCAATGCTTTTTAGTCAGGTAATGGTTACAAGACAAAACAATAAGTTGTCCTCATCATCAGATAGATCAGGCTGAAAATTAATGTAAAACACAATTCATCATGGAATAAAAGAAATTGTTTACAAATAGGTACCAGTCTCATATGACTGAAGGGATGGTAAATAGGAATACTTCCACTTGCAATCTGCCATCGACAAAAAAAATTCCTTTTGTCAGTACCTTTTCTAATATCCCCACTCCAAATCTGCATTTTTACATTCTCCTTTGCCTCACAAAGAGAAAATTATAATGTTGCTCAAACTAATTTATCAACTTGTTAGTGAGACATTTTCATTAATTTCTTGCTTTTCCTCAGGTATTTCTCACAACTTCTTAAGTATTCATTCTTTTAAATCCCATGCACATTTATTAAGCTCCTACTATGCCCAAGGCATTGTAGCAGACCCTGAGGAGTTATAAATATGAAAAAAAGTCATCCCTTTCAGTTATATTAAATTTCAGCAAGTTAGATCAAAGGAAAACAAGAGACTACAGGAAGTTAATCCTTTGCCTTAGTAAATTTTACTAACTAAACTTTAAGCTAATCTAAAGTTAGTAAACTTTAACCACCTCAATTTGTATGATTTAAAACAAACTAATGAACAACAACAACAACAAAAAGTGCGAGGATGACATAGGGGGGAGGAAACATAATTTAAATGTAAGGTAATCCAAAGGGAGAGCCATGATATAAAATTGGTAGAAAGCAACAAAGCCCGACATGTGCTCCAGACTCCTCCAAACAGATCTAGAAAATTCACTAGTCCAAATCCTGAAGGGAAAAGAAAAATTCCTTGTTTCATTCCTCCAGCCCAGGTTTGTATTTGAGGGCATTAAGTATGAGAATTCTGGGAACTGGGTTGAATCTGTCTTGCAACAACACCCAAGGAAAGGCTGTAGCCTTAGGAGGCACAGACCCATACGTGTACACTCTCTCATAGGTCCAAATTGGTATAATGGGACAAGGAAGAGGTACCAACTGCCAAATCTGATGTCTATTTCCCAGGGCCAGGTCAGATCCAGGTTTGAATGAGAATTATGCCTGAGGATATCAATCCAGACTCCTAAATACAGCAGATCCTGGGCTATGTACTGAGAGAAGAGAATGTTCAGAAGACACTGATCAGACATGGTGGATCAGATCCCAGGATCAGATCACCCTGAGTCAACAGAATTTCCCAATAAGTTAACAATGGCTGAGCCCAACAGTGATCAATTTTTTCTTATGTTGGACAGTTGCAAGACTCACACAAAGGAGACAACAATGAAGCTTTACCCTGTAACTGGGAGCACTGTAAAAGCCCTGAAAACTTGTATAAACCTAGCCTCAGCTGACCCTGAGAACCTGGCAAACCTGAGAAAACACAATAATTGGTACCCACACTCCCCATCCTCTAAGGAAAAAAAGTGCAAGACCAGACCAAATACCTCCAGAAGTATGCAGAATTTAGCCCTTAATCTGAAGCCCAGAAGCAGACTGGAAGAATGAACAAATAAAAGTGAGATCATGTGATATGAATAAAAGAAGGCTAGATGTGGAGTAAGAGGTCCTCAAATTCTGAGCCAGGTTCAACTTCCTCCTTTGTAACAGTAGGATATTATTTTAGATCTTGGGTCCATAAACTTCAGGCCACATGGCAAATTTTCAAATACAAAAATCACTCTTAGCTTTGGGATGTATAAATATAGGTGATGAACAGTATTTGACCCACCAGCATTAGTTTGCCAGTCCCTGTTCTAAATAATATAAATTTTTAGAAACTTCTTATCTAGAATAAAAAAGAAAACTTCTCTGTGATGCTTTTAAAGTCCTTCACAATCTGTTCCCAGTCCAACTTTCTAGCCTCAATGAACATTACTCTCCCTTTCTTCTTCAGTCTGTGATCTAAGCAAACTGATCTTATCTCTGTTCTTTATAAACAACATTCTGTTTGCATGTGTTTGCATTATCCATTCCCCATTGTAAGACACATCTTATCTTTGCTTCTTAAGAGTCCCTCTGTTCCTATACAAAGCCACAAACTTACCACTTTCTTTCCTAATTCCCCTCCACCCAGCAAGTTTTAATGCCTTCTCTCCTTCTCATCTTTATCACTTGAATTTCTTTTTATATTTCTGCTTCTTATACTCAGACATGCACTGCTTCTCTTCCACATTTGAATGGAAGCCTGTTGCAAGTAAAGATTGCTTCATATTTTTTATTCCTGGAACAATGCCTTACACATAGGTATGAATATTTGCCATTTGGTTGCTTGATTCTTACAGCTCTACTGCTACTTTATCAAATGGATATCTGGCACATAGGTTGTAAGCAATATTTGGCCAAAGCAAATATCTTACATATTATTCAATAATCTCCAAAGTTTGTAGCTGGGCATATAAAGGGACACTTCTCTGTGGAATTAATGGATTTACGTAAATGAAAGAAAAACTGGTTTGTGTTCAATCAGTTTAATTTTTTTTAATAGCCAAGCTATATTATTGTAGGTATCAACACTACCAGGCCACCTTCTCAGGAACATTAAGGTCCTTGTTTTTAGGAGTGGCAACACTAATAAGCAAGCAATATGATATTGTGATAAGAATTTTTCTACTTGAAGGGCAAACAAATATTTGAACACACTTCCTCAGAAACTTCTGTTTCAGGTGAAATAATCACTGAAAATATTATGCCAGAAACAGGTGTGTGCAGGAAGATGAGGGGAATATCAAAGTCAGCTTTTCTCTTCTTCCTGGGGGCCTGTTGCTCTATTATGAATGTCATTCATCTTTTATTGAAGGGAATACTCAGAAAGTGAAATTCTAAACAGACAGATTAATTTGTTGCATCAAGACTCCAAAAAGCCTTCATCTTATCAGACAGTCTAATAGATTCCTGACTGTTTCAAGCTATGTAGTTTAAGAATGACAACTGACACACAATTGATGTAAGTATCCCTCCAGATTTGAAGTACTGTGTTCAATTCTAGGTACTGTAGTTTAGAGAAGATGTTGACAAAGTTGGATATGTATGGAGGAACTGACCAGGATGGTTCATCAATCAATCAACAATCATTTATTAGATGCCCAATAGTATCCAGGTGTCATGCCATTTTGCATCTTATCTTTATATAAATGCCAGTAATTATTTCTATTAAAATGTTTATCAGATAATTTGAAAATACAGTAAATGAGCAGTATGAGAGAGAACACCAATTTACCCTCAAGGAGTTCAGTTTTCCCACTCCAAAATAGCTATAACACAGGATAAAAGAATTAGTAACTATATAACATTTTTGAGGAAATGGGACATAAGAGATTTGTCATATCACTGGGAATTTCTTTCTTATGATTTCAGATAAGAAATTTCCAAGTTCCTAGTGCTGGGGCCAGCTAGATGGTGTATTTATTTCATTTCCTAAAAGTTATTATTGTTTGTCCTTCATTCTCAAAGAAGAAGAGAAGTGATGCCATAAGACGCAAATGAATTGGATTTAAGGCTATGCAAGGTCACCTGCCTCACTTTCCTCTCCAGACCCAACTGGGTTTGGTGGCCAGATTTAGATCAGGATGACCGGAGATCGCCCTGGATAAAATTGGGGACCTTAGCCTTTTTTCATGGTATTGCATGGGATTACATGGTATTTATTTGTGTCAAAAATTTTTATGGATTATTAAGGAGACACTGTATGTGCTTAGAAATGGAAAAAGTGGTCATTATGAACTAGTAAGAATCTTTTTTTTTTTTTAACTTGCAGTATCTTCATAGAAATGAAGTACTTCATAAACATTTTAAAGGTTATTGCACTGAATCAGGAACTACTTATGCAGAGCAATCTAATTTCCTTTTTGATAGGCTCACTTACCTAGCTCATCAGAGACAACTGCTTGCAGAGTATATCTGGACTTAGGGTCAGAAAGACCTGAGTTTAAAGCCAGTCTCAGACATTTATTGTCAGTGTGACCCTGAGCAAGTCACTCAATATCTACCTATCTCAAATTTCTCAACTGTCAAATAGACAGTAACAACAATACCTACATTACTTAATAGGATTGTTGTAAGGATTAAATGAGAATATTTATAAAAAGTGTTAGTCCAATGCCAAGCACATAGTAGGGTTATATTTGTGCTTTTTTCCTTCCCTTTCTGATGAAGAGAATATTATGAAATATTTGAGATTTAATCAAAGATTTAATAGGTTCATAGGATTAGAGATTTAGAGCTGGAAGGGAAATAAAAATCCATCAAGTTCCACTTCTTCATTTTCTAAGTAAGGACCTGAGGGCCAGAAAAGGTTAAGTAAATTTCTCAAAAACTTAGTTAAATGTCTGAGACAAGATTTGAACTCAGATCTTTGTAATTTCAAATCTATCATTAAATCTACTACAAAGTATAGTGTGTGTGTTTTTTTTTTTTTTTTTTTTTTTATGGACATGATATAAACACCTTGACTGTGTAAATGTCTTCAGAATTAAGTGACTGATTGAACTCCCTTTCTTTCCTTTACTTCCTAACTCCACTCTTTCTCCATGCTTATAAGAACCTTCTCAAAGTTCAACCCAATATTTGGAAGCAGTTGCCAAATGAAGGATCAGATACCTGCTCTCCTAATTTTGTTGTGTTCCTAGAGAACTTTTTTTTTTGAATTTTGTTTGAATTGATTTTGTTTGAATTGATATTGAACAGTTTCAATGAGACTTGGTGCCAGAACAATGCTCCATTCCATCCCAAAAAAAGAAAGAAAAGAAAAATTAGAGGAGGGAGAAAAGAAGAAAAAAAGAAGGAACAAAGGAAGCATTTAAGTGCCTATTATATTCCAAACACAATGTTAAATGTTTTTTTTTGCAAATATTATCTCATTTGTTTTCCAACATATTCCCTTGCTGCAATTACTTTTTAAAATTATGTTTTCTTATTTTGTTAAATATTTCCCAATTACTTGTAAAATACTTTTAATAATCATTTTTTTCTTTTCTTTTTTTTGCCTGAGGCAATTGGGGTTAAGTGACTTGCCCAGGGTCACACAGCTAGTAGTGTCTGAAAGCAGATTTGAACTCAGGTCCTCCTGACTTCAGGGCTGGTGCTCTATCCACTGCGCAACCTTGCTGCCCTTAATAATCATTTTTTTTTAATTTGAGGGCAGATTTCTTTACCTCCCCCCTGCCTTACCTCACTCCTGGGAAAAACAAACACTTTGATTTCAATCATACTTGTGTAGTTATGCTCATATAGCTATATTAGCCATCTCACAAAAGTAAACACAAACAAAATAAAACAATAAAAACAAAGTTTTAAGAAAAGGATGCTTTAATCTAAATTCAGAGTTCAACAGTTCGCTCTCTGGAAGTGGAAAATATTGCGAGCAGCCAGAAAGAAACAATCCAAATATTATGGAGTTTCAGTTAGGATCACCCAAGATTTAGGTGCTTTCACATTGAAGGTTTAGAGAGCTTGGAACATGATATCCTGAAAAGCAAAGCAGCTCCAATTACAACCAAAAATAACTTACCCAACAAAACTGCACATATTCCTTCAGGGGAAAAATGGATATTTAATAAAATGCAGGACTTTCAAGCATTCCTGATGTAAAGGTCAGAAACGAATAGAAAATCTGACATTCAAATACAATATTCAAGAGAAGCATAAAAAGGAAAAAAATAAAAATGAAATCATAAAGAAGTCCATAAATTTAAACTCTTTATATTGCTTTATGGAAAGATAATAATTCTAATTCCTAAGAACTTTATCATTAATAGAGGAATGAGAAGGAATCTACATAGACAGAGGACATGGTTATGAGTTGACTATGATGGGATGATGATGCACTAAACAAGTGTGAAAAGAGATGAAGAATGAGGAAAACCATCTCACATAAAAAGAGGAACAAAAGGTAGAGCTTTTATAGTAGAGAAAAAATAGTTTGGGGGAGTATGATGCATCAACCTCACTCACATTTAAATAGATTCAAAAAAGGAAAAATCACACACACACACACACACACACACACAAACAATTAGTAACAGAAATTTTTCTTACCCAACAGGGAAGTAGGAGAGAAGAAGACAAGAAAAAAGGATATGATAAAAAGAAGAACAGATAAAAGAAGGCAATGAACAGAAGCAATACAGACTTTAGAGGAGATACAAGATAAAAGACATAAAGAAGGATAAACAGAAGAAACTAAAATGGAGGAAAATTCACAGTTAGCAATAACTGCAAATGTGAATAGAGTGAACTCACTCATAAAATGGAAACAGGTATCACATGATTAAAAATGAGAATCCAACATGTTATTTACAAAACATAATTGAAACAGACAGTTAAAATAAGAGGCTAGAGTGGAATAGATTTCACTTCAGATAAAGCAAAAAAGGCAGAGGTTGCTATTATTATCCCTATTTTACAGCTGATGAAATTGAGATAAGTAGAGATGATGATCTATACAAGGTCACACAACTAGTAAGTATCTGAGAGTATTTTGGACTTCATTTTTCCTGACTCCAGGCCCAGGGATTCATTCAGTCAGATGTGTAGTGAAGAGAACACATAATTTAAGTACAGGGATACCTAAATGCCAAAAAGAATTTACTATACCAAATAGTAGATAGATCTCAACTCTTTATTCTTCTCCAAAGTATGTGTTTTTTTATCCAAGTCTTTTCATAAATCCTTTAAAGAAAATTCTTTCAATTCTTCAAGGACTTCTTTGACTCTTGTAATATCTAGAGATTATAGCATATCATTCATATTATCTACCTAAAGTTTCTTGTCTTGATAAATGAGCTTGCTTGCTTGCTTTCTTTCCTTCACTTTTCTTTCTCCCCCTCTCCCTTTCTTTCTCTTTCTTCTTTCTTTCTTTCCTTCCTTCTTTTCTTCCTTCTTTTTTGTTTGTTTTCTTTCTTTTTATTTCATTCCTTTCTTTTTTCCTTCCTTCCTTCCTTCTTTCCTCCCTTCCTCCCTCCCTTCCTTCTTTTCTTTCTTTCTTTCTTTCTTTTATTTTCTTTCCTTCTTTCTTTTTCTTTCTTTCTTTTCTTTCATCCTTTTCTTTCTTTTCCGTGACCAAATCATTTATGGACTATTATATTAATAGTACTAATATAATTATGAAACTGAGGAGGATGGTGATTCACATTTATAAAAATTTTCAGTTTACCAAACACCCTCCCTAAAGGTAATATGATCAAATAATATTAAAAGTGTCATATCCCCAATTTTAAAAATAAGGAAATAGCTAGCTGGTATATTTAGGGGAAATTAAAAAAACAAAAACAACAGTGCAGGATTTAGAATTATGAAAACCTGAATTCATATCCTATGTCAGAAACTTATTAGACATATGACTCTGAGTAAGTCACTTTAATCATCCTATAACTTCCTCAATTGCAAAATTGAGATTAATAATATCACTTACCTCATAATGTAAATGTGAGAATCAAATGATATTATATATGTGTGATTGGATAATTTAAAGCATTATAAAATACACATACATATGTGTGCATATATTGGTCTAGAGACAGAGGGACTAAAGACATCTGATACGAAAGGAAATGATTTCTTTATTCTATTATTCTTAAATTGTTCAATTTTATTTACCTTTTCATGTGACTAAGTCAACCTAACATAGCAATTCAGAGCTTTCTTCCATTTTAATCAATGTTAATAATGAGTTCATAGAATATCTTAAAAATGTGTTTGATAATATTAATGGGGTTTCTTGATTTGTTGGTGCTCTCTGAATGTTGCACAAAGCTATTTGATCAAATTGCTGGCTTGTTGAGAAAATATTTCTTTTCTCACCAGATCACTAACATTTTGAGGGTCAATTTCTTTCTTATTTTCTCTGTGTATAAAAGACCTGACACCACATTCACCATTTTACTGAATAAAGTCCAAACCTCCTCAAGTTCAAGGCCTTTCCATTAACGAAAACCACAACAAAGAAATGAGAGTCTCCATGTGCTGGATATTGTTGTTTTGTTGTTGTTGCTATTGTTTTGTTTTGTTTTGTGTTGTGTTTTTTTTTTCTTTTTTTGGTAGCATGCCGAAGAAAAAGAGGACAAATTTTAGAGTAGATTAATTACGTATGCTTACTATGGAAAAATGAATTTTTGAATTTTGAAAGTGACATGGGGGTGCTATTCAATTAAATTCACACCAAAAAAAAATTTATTAAACACTAATTAGGGGGTGGAGCCCATTTAGCAGTGAGGACACAAGTTTCTTTTTACTTCTTCCTCCAACCCTCAAACTAATTAGCAAATCCAGGCTCTGAATAGTTCTGGACTGGCAGAACACACAAATATTAAGAGTGTAACAAATTACCAGGTGAAAATAATTTCAAAGATCCAGAAAAGGTCTGTTTCAATTGGGCCAGAGGGAAGCAAACCAAGCTCAAGCAGGCCAAGCACAGTCGCCAGTGCAGGCAGAACACAAACCTGGCGTGGTGTGGCCTTTACACACCATAAAATCTACAGGGAGGAATCAACAGCAGTATTGGCTACTTTGCCCTGGTTGCAAGCCAGTAGATCAACAGAGAAGTTATAAAATATCCACCACAAACACAAAAGTTAAATAGTGAACCCTGAAATGCCAGAATTTCATGGGACCTGGTCAAGCCCATACAGGACTGAAAGTGAGTTAGCACAGCCTCTGGCGATTGTGAAAGAAGCTTGGACAATCTCCCTTGCTCTAAAAGCATTTTTTCTTTTTTTTTTCTTTCTCTTTTTCTTTTTTTTATTAAAGCTTTTTATTTGTATAACATATGTATGGTTAGTTCCTCAGCACTGATCTTTACAAAGCTTTCCATTATAAATTTTACCCCCAGTCCCCTCCCCTCGCCTAGATGGCAGGAAGTCCACTACATGTTAATAATGTTGAAATACTTCACAAGTTGTGCAAGAAAAATACTATCTACAAAGAAAAAAAGAAAATCTGAGAAAGGCAACACTATGCAAACAAATGTCAATAAAGAGCATGAAAATGTTACATTGTGGTCGACATTTCACATCCCTCTCTCTGAGTATATATGGTTTACTTTAATGAACAATTGGAACTGGTTTGAGACAATTCTTTGTTGCAGAGAGCCATGTCCATCAGAATCGATCATCATGTAATACTGTTGTTGCTGTGTAGGATGATCTCCTGGTTCTGCTCATTTCACTCAGCATCAGTTCATGCAAGTCCCTCCAAGCCTCTCTGAAAAAATCTTACTGGTTGTTTCTTACAGAGCAATAATATTCCATAACATTCATATACCATAATTTATTTAGCCACTCTTCAATTGATGGACATCCATTCAGTTTCCAGTTTCTAGCCACTACAAAAAGGGCTGCCACAAACATTCTTGCACATGTGGGTCCCTTTCCCTCTTCTAAGATCTCTTTCGGATATAG
>JAJPUD010032598.1:0-11825 GCA_023553655.1 Myrmecobius fasciatus
TGATTTTATTTGTGTGGAAACTGTTTTGTAATTTAGTTCGTATAGTTGCTGACTTTTCCTTGGCAGATAGATTCCCAAATATTTTATCCTATCATCTGCTATTTGGAATGGAATTTCTTTTTGCATCTCTTCCTGCTGAACTTTGTTGGTAATATATAAAAATGCTGATGATTTATGTGGATTAATTTTGAATCCTGCCACTTCGCTAAAGTTGTGAATTGTTTCTAGTAGTTTTTTAGTTGAGTGTCTAGGGTTCTCTAAGTATACCATCATGTCATCTGCAAAGAGTGATAATTTGGTTTCTTCATTACCTACTCTGATTCCTTTTATCTCTTTTTCTTCTCTTATTGGTAAAGCTAACATTTCTAATACAATATTGAATAGTAATGGTGACAGTGGGCAGCCTTGTTTCACTCCTGATCTTATTGGGAATGGTTTTAGTTTGTCTCCATTACATATGATGCTTGCTGATGGTTTTAAATAGATGCAACTGATGATTTTAAGGAAAAGCCCATTTATTCCTATACTCTCTAGTGTTTTTAATAGGAAAGGGTGTTGGATTTTATCAAAGGCTTTTTCTGCATCTATTGAGATAATCATATGGTTTTTGTTAGTTTGGTTATTAATATAATTAATTATGCTGATAGTTTTCCTAATATTGAACCAGCCCTGCATCCCTGGTATAAATCCTACTTGGTCATAGTGTACTATCCTGGGGATGACTTTCTGTAATCTCATTGCTAATATCTTATTTAAATTTTTTGCATCAATATTCATTAGGGAAATTGGTCTATAGTTTTCTTTCTCTGTTTTCACCCTACATGGTTTAGCTATCAGCACCATATTGGTCTCATAGAAGGATTCTGGCAGTATACCTTCTGTCCCTATTTTCTCAAATAGTTTGTGTAGTATTGGAATTAATTGTTCTTTGAATGTTTGGTAGAATTCACATGTAAATCCATCTGGCCCTGGAGATTTTTTCTTAGGGAGTTGGTTAATAGCTTGTTCTATTTCTTTTTCTGATATGGGGCTATTTAAATAATTTATATCCTCTTCTGTTAACCTGGGCAATCTATATTTTTGTAGATATTCCTCCATTTCATTTAGATTATCAAACTTAGAGGCATAAAGTTGGGCAAAGTAACTCCTAATTATTGCTCTGATTTCCTCTTCATTGGAGGAAAGTTCTTCCTTATCATTTTTGAGACTAACAATTTGATTTTCTTCTTTCCTTTTTCTTATCAAATTAACTAAAGGCTTATCTATTTTGTTGGTTTTTTCATAGAACCAACTTTTAGTTTTATTTATTAACTCAATAGTTTTCTTATTTTCAATTTTATTAATTTCTCCTTTTACTTTTAGAATTTCCAATTTGGTATTTAATTGAGGATTTTTAATTTGTTCTTTTTCTAGTTTTTTTAATAATAAGCCCAATTCATTGATCTTTTCTTTCTCTATTTTATGCAAGTAAGCATCTAGAGATATAAAATTGCCCCTTATAACCGCTTTAGCCGTATCCCACAAATTTTGGTATGTTGTCTCCTTATTGTCATTCTCCAGGATGAAATTATTGATTGTGTCTATGATTTGCTCTTTCACCCATTCATTCTTCAGGATTATTTAATTTCCAATTAACTTTTGGTTTATTTTCTCCTGGCCTTATATTGCATGTGATTTTTATTGCATCATGATCTGAAAAGGATGCATTTACTATTTCTGCCTTTCTGCATTTGATTTTGAGGTTTTTATGCCCTAACACATGGTCAATTTTTGTATAGGTTCCATGGACTGCTGAGAAAAAAGTAAACTCCCTACTGTCTCCATTCAACTTTCTCCATAGATCTATCATACCTAACTTTTCTAACAATTGGTTTATCTCCCTAGTTTCTTTCTTGTTTATTTTGTAGTTTGATTTATCTAATTCTGAGAGAGCAAGGTTGAGATCCCCCACTAGTATCATTTGGCTGTCTATTTCTTCTTGCATCTCTCTTAATTTCTCCCCTAGGAATTTGTGTGCTCTTGTACTTGGTGCATATATATTTAGTATAGATATTGCTACATTATCTATGGTACCCTTTAATAAAATATAGTTTCCTTCCTTATGTCTTTTGATTAGATCTATCTTGGCTTTTACTTGATCTGAGATCAGGATTGCTACCCCTGCTTTTTTTTGTTCACCTGAAGCATAATAGGTCCTGCTCCAGCCTTTTACCTTCATCCTATATGTGTCACTATGTTTTAGATGTGTTTCTTGTAGACAACATATTGTGGGATTCTGGTTTTTAATCCAGTCTGATATCTGCTTCCGCTTTATGGGAGAGTTCATCCCATTCACATTCACAGATAGAACAACTAATTCTTTATTTCCTGCCATCTTATTTACCCAAGTTATGTTTTCCCCTTTCCTTTCCCCTTTCTCCCTTCCCCCCTCCTCAGTACTTTGCTTTTGATGACCCTCTCCCCCAAACAATACTCTACCCTTTAGATCCCTTCCCTCTGTTTTCACTCCTTTCCCCTGATTCTTCTATTTTCCCTTCTATTAGTTTATCCCTTTCTCTTCCTCCTTTCCCTCCCACTTCCCTCTAGCAACAGACAAGTTTCTATGTGAAATCAAGTGTCTGATATACACTTTTAGAGCCCAACCTGATGAGAGTAAGATTTACACAATGCTCAACTCCCTCCCCTCTTTCTCTCAATTATATTAGGTTTTCTCTCTTCAAGAGATTTTACCTTGTTTTTACCTTCTTTTTTTAGATCTTATTTTTACCACTTTTCCCCTCTTTTCCCCAGTATGACAACCTTTCCCCTTCTAGTTCTCTTTTTCATATTATCAAAGTAATATCTAGCTAATTATACCCCCAAAATTTAAGCATCCCCCTAGTAGAAATAAAGTTCTCAAGAGTCCTTTCCTTTTTACCTTTTTATGCATCTCTTGAGTTCTGTGTTTGGATGTCGAATTTCTTGTTCAGATCTGGTCTTTTCATTAGAAATAGGTGAAATTCACCTATATCATTGAATGACCATCTTCTTCCCTCGGGGATAATGCTCATTCTAGCTGTATAGGATATTCTTGGCTGTAATCCAAGTTTCTTTGCTCTTCGGAATATCTGGTTCCAGGCCCTTCGATCCTTCAATGTGGAGGCTGACAGATCCCGTGTGATTCTAATTATTGATCCTCGGTATTTGAATTGTTTCTTTCTAGCTGCTAGCAGAATCTGTTCCTTGGTGCTATAGTCTTGAAATTTAGCCACGATATTCCTTGGGGTTTTAATTTTGGGGTCTCTTTCAGGAGGTGATCGGTGAATTCTTTCAATGGTGATTTTGCCCTTTGATTCTACAATCTCAGGGCAGTTTTCTTTCAGGATTTCCTGGAAGATAGTGTTTAGATTCTTTTTTTCATCATGGCTTTCAGGAAGTCCAATAATCCTTAGATTGTCTCTCCTAGATCTATTTTCCAAGGCAGTTGTTTTTCCTAGGAGATATTTCATATTTTCTTCTAATTTTTCATTTTTTTGTTTTTGTTTGACTGATTCTTGAAGTCTTATTGAGTCATTCACTTGCATTTGTTCAATTCTTATTTTTAAAGTGTTGTTTTCTTCAGTTACCTTTTTAAGCTCCATTTGTAACTTGCCAATTGAATTTTTTTGTTCATTGCACTCTTTTTCCACTTCACTAATTTTATTTCTCAATAGATTGGTGTCTTTTTCATATCTCTTTTGCAGGGCATCATATCCTTCTTGCAAGATACTGTATCCTTCTTGCACTAATTTCAATTTATTTTCCCATTTATCCTCCAGTTCTTTTATTAGGTTCTTTAAGCAATCTTCCAGAAAGGCCTTTTTAAACGGGGACCAGTGATGGTCCTTGCTGATTCCCTCTGGAGTTATGTCTAAAGGAACCTCTGGATCTGGGGTCTTCTCCTCTTTCTCTTTGTAAAAGCTGTCTATGGTGAGAGCTCTCTTTTGCCTCTTCATTTTTTTTTTTTTTTAGACAGCGTGAATATCTCTTTAAGGTAGGGGAAAAAAAACTGCGGCTGAAACTGCCGGCTGAAGATTTTGCCCTGAGGTGCTTCAGCGAATTAATTTAAGGTGCTGGGCCGGTAGGGGCTAGGACTAAGTTCGAATTACTCCTTAAACAAGGCAAGTTTGCCAGAACACCTGCCCCCAATCAGGGCAGAGTGTCCCGAGTGCCTCAAATAAACTCCAGGTGTTTGGAATTTGGAGTTTGGAGTTTGGAGTTTTTTGCCAGCCTGAGCTGAGCTGAGCTGAGTCCCACCCTCACTTCCAGCCTCCACCAGAGTTCTCTGACACCGGAGTCCTCTGTTTATCCCTCTGTCCGAGCTAGACAAACCTGATGTGAAGTTTTTCAGAGATATCTGCAAGCAGTATCCAAATATTTCCTGATTCGTTGACTTGAAGATCAGTTCAGAGGCTTATTTTATTGTTGATTTGAGAGAAGTTCGGAGGGGGACACAGAGAGTCACCTTTTCACTCCACCATCTTGGCTCCGCCTCCATTAAAACATTTTTAAAAGCACAAATGAAAACAAGGAAATTTTAGAAAGGCATAGATTTGAAAGTAGCATTTAGTATTTAAGTGTTATTTTTAAAGAAAAGCAAATTTAAGCAAATAAAAGCAAAATTAAGAAGTATGATTTCATATGAAATCTTTTTCTTGTGTTTTTTTGTAAGAAAATGTTGTTTTTTTGAATTTGTGTTGAAAATATTTTTTTAGAAAAGAAAGTCAAAGACAGAGGGGTCTTCTCTATGCCAAAGTGTTCATAGCAATACCTTTTGTGGTAGCAAAAAAAATGGAAATAAATATGAATGCTCAATCATTTTGGAAATGACTGGATAATTTACAGTAGATGAACAAACATAATATTACCATTATGTAAGATAACATATGTGTGGAATTTAGGGAATATGAACAAGCTTAAATGAACTGATGTAGAACAAAGAAAGTAAAACCAGAAAAATATATAGAATATCAGTAAAATATATATACAATATCATAAATTAAACAGCACTAAAAGGCAACTGAACTCATATTCCATGCAATGATTAAACTTGATCCTTGAAGAATGTGGAATGAAATGCATTTTCCTCTTTCTCATTAGAGATGTGTGGACTATAAGTTCTGAATGTGTATTAACTACCTAACACTCTATGAATATAAGTTTCTAAGATTTGTTCCACATACAAGGTTCGATGATATCATTGAATGGAATCTCTAATGTTGAGAATGGAAGGAGTCATTTCCAAATGCTAACTTCTCAGGGGATTCCCTCCTATTGTAATAAAAATTTCTGCATAGGCTGAGGAAAGGGGGTTCTTAACTTGAGGGTCCATGAACTTGATTTTTTAAAAAAAATATTTTGAGAGTTATATTTCAAGATAATTGGCTTTTTTGTTTGAAATTGTGTATATTTTACTTTAGTCCATAGGCTTCATTAGACTGTCATAGGGGTTCATGACAGAAAAGACATTTAGAACTCCTAGATTAGAAGGAGATAAATCACACCAGTGATTTTCTCCATACCCTTTCACAGTTTTAGGTAAATTGGTTCTACTTACTTCAATACTGAGAGCCCCATAAAGGGACTGGGAGTCAAAGAGTCAAAGAAGAGTATAAAACACAAGAATATAGAGAATAACTAAATGATAAGAGGAAAGAAGAGAGATCAGGAGAAGAGTAGAAATGGGAAGATAAGACATTGTGTTAGGAAAGGATGAGGAGGGAGAGAAGAAGGGAGGAAACTACAGACAGACAGAGAGAGACACATACAAAATAAGAGAGAAACAGAGAAAGAAAGGTAGAGCTAGAGAGACAGAAAGAGACAAACAATGTAGATAAAGAAAGTAAGGAAAAAGATAGGAAAGAAAGGGAGAAGATGGAAAATAGAAAATACAAAAAGAGGAAAGATAAGGAAGTACAGAAAACATAGGAAAAGTGAGAAAAGAAACTAAGAAAAGAAAAGGAAATAGAGGCGTGGGGAAGAGAGGAGGAAGAGGAAGAAGAGGAGAAAGAAAAAGAGGAGGAGGAGGAGGAAAGGAGGGGGAAGAGGAGAAGGAGGATAAGGAGGAGGAGGAAGAGGAAAAAGTAAGAGAAGGAGGAAGAGAAGGAAGAAAAGGAAGAAGAGGAAGAAGAAGAAGAGGAAAAGGAAGAAGAAGAAGAGGAAGAAGGAGGAGGAGAGCAAATAGGGAGAAGAAAGTGTCAGTGAAGAGTGGGAAGGAAATTAAGGGATGGAAGAAAAATAAAAAAGGAATATGCAGGAGAAGAGAAAGAAAGACAAACAGGAGAAAGAAGAAAAATAGGAACTAAAGTAAAGAAAGAAAAAAGTAGGGCAGAAATAGGAAAACAGGGAGATGATGAGGGTGGAGCATTAGGAAAAAGAATATCCAGAAAACAAGGTTGTACTTGCCATAATTTTCTAACACCAAATTTCTCTTGCCCTTGATCTTGCCATAGCATAGAAGATTTTTATTTTTGTCCTAAGTATTATCACCAGTCTTGACTCATTCTAGGCTTCAGGCACAATTTTTTTTTTCAATATTATTACTTGAATTCTGTGGTATCTTCCATTTTCTGATCTCATTGATGTCAACCTCTTCTACCAAGACAAGAATTCCAAATTCTGCTTTTCCAATGGCCCAGAAGCTGCCATTTATTTCAAAGTCTGCCATCAAATTCTTAAAACAGTATTATTATTGACTTACATTTATTTATATTTTATTTACTTACATTGAAAATATAAGTACATGTACAGAAGACATATAGCATGACAGGTGATTTGTAGTGGAGAGGACAGAATTAACTGGTAAGGACTTTTCTCTTCAGAAAGATTTGCCCTATAGCTTCATATTAAACAAGCTTTGAATTCACAAGAGATTACTTTATTCCTTTGGAGTCAAGGACAAAAGGGAACTTTATTCTTGTTTCACTGATCTCCACTTTGTTTCACTACCAAGTCTCCTTGAAAGAGTGATAGTTTTCTACTCCAAATTTGAATCCCATACCATTAAATTACTGCTTCTATTACTTTGAGCAAATTCCTTAAGTTTTCTCACCTGCAAAATGAAGGAGTTAAGCTAGATGACCTTTCAGCTTTTTTACCTCAGATTTGATCTTATGATCATGTTTCTAATATCAAAGCCTAACCATAGCAAATGTGTTCCAATAACTATTAAGTGGAGGGGAAAATTTAAAGCAGCTATAGATAAAGCTATCAGTTCAACTCTCGGAAAATCAAATTTGCTATAAGAACACTAAATAGATTAAATATACATATTTAAATTTATATTTTCTCCTCTGAATTCTAGGATTTATTGATGACCATCCTTTGGCTTTTGGTATATGGTACCTTGAATTGGTGGATATTTGTGTGTGTATGTAGCATGATGAATATAGAAAAATATTTAGAAGAACTGTACATGCTTAATCTATATCAGATTGCTTGTTGTCTTGAGGAGAGGGTAGGGAGGAGAGGGAGAAAAATTTGGAACACAAAATTTTGCAGAGGTAAATGTTGAAAACTATATTTGTATATATTTGGAAAAATAAAATACCATTAAAAACAAATGTGGTCTAAAACATTTACTAACTGTGTGACCCTGTGAAAATCACAACCCAGTTTGCCTCAGTTTTCTCATATATAAAAATGATTTAGAGAAGGAAATGACAAATCACTCTTATATCTCTGCCCCAAAAAAATCCCAATGTGTTCACAAAGAGTTGGGCATGACTGAAAAACAATTAAGCAACAACAACAAATTTTTTTTAACAATGTGATAAATGGTCAAAGAATATGAAAAATTTTCAAAGAAATTAAAGCCATTTCAAGTCATAACAAAAATGCTCTAAATCACTATTGATTAGAGAAATGCAAATTAAGACAACTCTGAGGTACCACTACACACCTCTCAGATTGGCCAAGATAACAGGAAAAATAAATATTGGAGGGGATGTGGTAAAATTGGAACACTAATATATTGTTCTTGGAGTTGTGAACTGATTCAACCATTCTGGAGAACAATTTGGAACTCCTCTCAAAGGACTATCAAACAGTTCATATTCTTTGATCCAACAATGAGTGTCTTTATTGGGTCTGTATTCTAAAGAGATCATTTAAAAAAGAGAAAAGGACCCATATGTGCAAAAATGTTTGTAACAGCCCTTTTGAGGGGGCAAGGAATTGGAAACTGAGTCGATGCCCATAAATTGGAGAATGGCTGAATAATTTATGGTATGTGAATATTATGGGGTATTATTGTTCTATAAGAAGTAATAAGCAGAATGATTTCAGAAAAGCCTAGAAAGACTTACATGAACTGATGCTAAGTGAAGTAAGTAGAACCAAGAGAACCCTGTACATAGCAACAAGATTATGTGATGATCAACTCTGATGAATGTGGCTCTTTTCAACAATGAGGTGAATCAGTGCAGTTCCAATGGATTTGTGATGGAGGGAGCCATCTGCAGCTAGAGAGAAGACTGTGGGAGATTTAATGTGGATCACAATACAGTATTTTCACCTTTTTTGTTCTTGCTTTCTTGCTTCTTTTTCTTTCTCACCTTTTTTTTCTTTTTGATCTGAATTTTCTTATGCAACTGATAAATATGGAAATATGTATGGAAGAATTGTACATGCTTAGCATATATTGGATTACTTGCTATCTGGGGGAAGGGTGGGGAAGGAGGGAGAAAAATTTGGAACATAAAATTTTGCCAGAGTGGATGTTGAATACTATCTTTGCATATATTTTGAAAATTAAGCTATTATTTTAAAATATTCTGAATTCTTAAAACAGGTAAATAAAGGATGATGGTTTTACAAAGGAATTAATTACTCATTTATGATGTATAGAAAAGCTTCCATGTTAATTGGCCCAAGATGTTCTGGAATATAATATAAAATCATGCAAGAAAAATTATTTAACTGTTCATATACTTCTACCTAGTGGTCCAACTATGAAGCATGTGCTCCGAGGTAGTTAAAGGAAGAAGGAAAGATAAAATTTATATCAAAATTATCATAGCAACATTTTTTTTGTGATAACAAGAAACTGGAAACAATTGTAGTGACCAACAAATTGAGAAATAACTAAACAAATTGTGATAAATTAATGTAAGGCAATACTTTTATACCATAAGAAATTATAAATGTAAGGAATGTGGTGAATCAAGGAAAGATTTCCATGAATTGATGTAGAGGAAAAAAAAAAAAAACAACTAGACTCAATGACTGCAATAATGTCAATAAAAACCAGTCTCCCATGACATATTATATCCAATCATCTTGATCTATACCTTGCCATTGCACCCAGATGACTCTGGAGGGGGAAATCTTAAATCTATTTAATCCACTTAAAATCACTTAAATGCAATTCACTTGCATATCATAGTATCACCTCCCTAAGTCATGGTCTTCTTTGAGAAGGAAGAACAAACAAAAACAACAATTGCACTAATCAACCTTTATCCTAGGGAATACTTCCCTCCTATCAGTGGAGAGGCAAAGGTAATTAAAGAATGTGGTATATAATCTTCCACATAAGGCTGTTGTTTAATCATTTTTGTTTAACTGTTTTTCTTTGCAATAGTCTTTTAACTGATTTCCACACTTCCAGTCTTTGTATTCCTTCACACTATCATCGGCACAAATGTCAAATTAATATTCTTTTTTTTTCTTTTTTTTAAAATATATTTTTATTTCCTTTTTTTCTGAGACAATTGGGGTTAAGTGACTTGCCCAAAGTCACACAGCTAGGAAGTGTTTTGTTTTGTTTTGTTTTGTTTTGTTTTATTTGCATAACATATGTTTGGGTAATTCTTCAACAATAACCCTTACATAGCTTTCCTTTACAAGTTTTTCCCCCAACTCCCCACCCCTCCCCTAGATGGCAGGATATCCACTACATGTTAATTATGTTAAAATATTGGCAAATCGAATATATGTATACACATTTCCAAACTTGTCATTGTTGTGCAAGAAAAATCTTGTCTACACAAATGATATATCAGATAAAGGAAACACAATGTAAGCAAACATCAATCAAGGAGTATGAGAATGTTATGTTGTGGTCCACATTTCACATCCCTCTCTCTGGGTGTATATGGCTCTCTTCACCGAACAATTGGAGGTGGTTTGAAACATTTCATTGTTGAAGAGAGCCATGTCCATCAGAACTGATCGTCATATAGTACTGTTGTTGCCGTGTATAATGATCTCCTGGTTCTGCTCATTTCACTCAGCATCAGTTCATGTAAGTCTCTCCAGGCCTCTCTGAAATCATCTTGCTGGTCATTTCTTACAGAACAATAATATTCCGTAATATTCATATACCATAATTTATTCAGCCATTCTCCAATTGAAGGGCATCTATTCAATTTCCAGTTTCTAGCCACCACAAAAAGGGCTGCCACAAACATTCTTGCACATGTGGGGCCTTTTCCTTCCTTTATGATTTCTTTGGGATATAAGCCCAATAAAAATGCTGCTGGGTCAAAGGGTATGCACAGTTTGATAACTTTTTGAGCATAGCTCCAAATTGTTCTCCAGAATGGCTGTATCCGTTCACAGCTCCACCAACAATGCATCAGTGTCCCAGCCCTCCCACATCCCCTCCAACATTAATCATTAACTTTTCCTGTCATTTTAGCCAATCTGACAGGTGTGAAGTGGTATCTCAGGGTTGTCTTGATTTGCATTTCTCTGATCAATAGTGATTTGGAGCCCCTTTTCATATGACTATAAATAGTTTTAATTTCATCCTCTGAAAATTGTCTGTTCATATCCTTTGACCATTTATTGATTGGAGAATGGCTTGAATTTTTATAAATATGAGACAATTCTCTATATATTTTAGAGATGAGACCTTTATCAGAATCCTTAAATGTAAAGATGATTTCCCAATTTATTGCTTCCCTCCTAATCTTGTCTGCATTGATTTTGTTTGTACAAAAACTTTTTAACTTAATATAGTCAAAGTTATCTATCTGGTTTTCAATTAAGAGTTCCAGTTCTTCTTTGGACATAAATTGATTCCATCTCCATAGGTCTGAGAGGTAAACTATATTACATTCCTCTAATTTACTTATAGTATCACTCTTTATATCCAGATCATGAACCCATTTAGATCTTATCTTGGTATGTGGTGTTAGATGTGGGTCAAGCCCTAATTTCTTCCACACTAGTTTCCAGTTTTCCCAGCAGTTTTTGTCAAATAGTGAATACTTATCCCAAAAGCTGGGGTCTTTGGGTTTATCAAAGACTAAATTGCTATAGTTATTGCCTAGTTTGTCTTGTGATTCTATCCTATTCCACTGATCGACTACTCTATTTCTTAGCCAGTACCAAATAGTTTTGATGACCGCTGCTTTATAATATAGTTTTAGATCTGGTACAGCAAGTCCACCATCGTCAGCCTTTTTTTTCATTAATCCCCTTGAAATTCTTGACCTTTTGTTTTTCCAAATGAACTTTGCTACTATTTTTTCTAGATCTGTAAGATAATTTCTTTGGAGTTTGATTGGTATGGCACTAAATAAGTAAATTAGTTTGGGTAGTATTGTCATTTTTATTATATTCGCTCGTCCTACCCATGAGCATTTTAAGTTTTTCCAATTGACTAGGTCTGATTTGATTTGTGTGGAAAGTGTTTTGTAATTTAGTTCATATAGTTCCTGACTATCCCTTGGCAGATAAATTCCCAAATATTTTATACTATCAACAGTTATTTTGAATGGAATTTCTTTTTGTATCTCTTGCTGCTGAACTTTATTGGTAATATATAAAAATGCTGATGATTTATGTGGATTTATTTT
>JAJPUD010032599.1:0-11825 GCA_023553655.1 Myrmecobius fasciatus
TCCAAGCTTTTCCCCTCCTCCCCTCCTCCCCCACCCCTAGATGACAGATAATCTAATACGTGTTAAATATGTTAAATTATATGACAATTGATGTTGACTCTTACATGTTAAATTTTCTATTAGGTTCAGATTTGGTTGAGACAAAGTCCTGAAAATCTGCAAGTTTGTTCATTTTTTTGGTTCAATATTATGGTTAATTTTGCTGGATATGATATTTCTGGCTACAGGCATAATTCTTTTGATTGTCAATATATATTATTATAGGACCTGTAATTTTTTATTGCAATTGCTGATAAATCCTGTACAATTCTAATTGCAGGTTCAGCATATTTGAATTTTTTATTTGCTTATTTCTTATAGCATTTTCTCTTTGATCTGGGGATTTAAAAAAATTAGCAATAATATTCCTATGAGTTTTCCATGTAAGATCACTTTGAAGTGGTGCCCAATGGATTTTTTTCTATTTCTCCTTTTCTTGCATTTTTATGGTAAGATCATAGCTTTCAGGTATTCCAAATATTCATATATTTTCTCTTCTTGATCTGCTCTCCAAATCTATTGTTTTTCATATAAGCTGTTTCACATGTGGAAATATGTTTAGAGAAATTGTACATGTTTACTATATTGGATTGCTTGCTGTCTGGGGGAGGGGAAAGAGGAAGGAGAAAAAATTATAACACAAGATTTTACATGTATTTTGATAAATAAAAAGCTATTATTAAGCAATAACTATAGCAATCTAGTGTATGACAAATCCAAAGACCTCAGCTTTTGGGATAAGAACTCATTATTTGATAAAAACTTCTGGGAAAATTTGAAACTAGTATGTAAAAAATTAGGGCTTGATCTACATCTAACACTACATGCCAAGATAAGATCTAAATGGGTTCATGATTTAGACATAAAGAGTGACATTATAAGCAAATTGGAGGAACATAGGATAGTTTACCTCTCAGATCTGTGGAGAAAGAAGGAATTTGTATCCAAAGAAGAATTGGAACTCATAATTGGACACCAGATAGATAATATTGATTATATTAAATTAAAAATTTTTGTACAAACAAAACTAATGCAGACAAGATCAGAAGGGAAGCAAAAAAATTGGGAAATCATTTTTACATTTAAGGGTTCTGATAAAGACCTCATTTCTTAAATATATAAAGAATTAACTCTAATTTATAAGAATCCAAGCCATTCTCCAATTAAATAGTCAAAGAATATGAACAGAAAATTTTTAGATGAAAAAATTGAAACTATTTTTAATCATATGAGAAGGTGCTCTAAGTCACTATTGATCAGAAAAATGCAAATTAAAACAACTCTGAAGTACTACTACACACCTCTCAGATTGGCTAAGATGACAGGAAAAGACAAGGATGAATGTGGGAGGAGATGTGGGAAAACTGGGACTCTAATACATTATTGGTGGAGTTGTGAATGGATCCAGCCATTCCAGCCAGAGAGCAATTTGGAAGTGGTTTCAAAAAGTTATCAAATTGTGCATACTCTTTTTTTTATTAAAACTTTTTATTTGCAAAACATATGTATGGGTAATTCCACAACATTAACCCTTACAAAGCTTTCTGTTACAATTTTTCCCCCCTACTCCCTACCCTTCCCCTAGATGGCAGGATATCCACTACAAACTGTGCATACTCTTTGACCCAGCAGTGTTTCTATTGGGCCTATATCCCAAAGAGATCTTAAAGGAAGGAAAAGGGACCCACATGTGCAAAAATGTTTGTGGCAGCCCTTTTTGTAGTGGCTAGAAACTGGAAACTGGGAAGATGCCTATTAATTGAAGAATGACTGAATAAGTTATGGTATATGAATGTTATGGAATATTACTGTTCTATAAGAAATAATCAGGAGGATGATTTCAGAGAGGCCTGGAGAGGCTTGCATAAACTGATGCTAAGTTAAATGAGTAGAACCAGGAGATCATCGTACACAGCAACATTTTATGATTATCAATTGTGAAGAGCATGACTCTTCACATGCTCACATTCACAAACAATGAGATGATTGATACCAGTTCCAATGATCTTGTGATGAAGAGATCTATCTACACCCAGAGAGAGGGCTGTGGGAACTGAATGTGGATCACAACATAATATTCCCCATCTTTTTGTTGTTGTTCACTTGCATTTTGTTTTCTTACTCTTTTATTTTCTTTTTTTAATCTAATTTCCCTTATGCAGCAAGAGAATTTTATAAATATGTTTATATATATTGGATTTAACATATATTTTAACATGTTTAACTTACATTGAATTGATTGCCATCTAGAGGAGGGGATGGGGGGAAGGAGGAGAAAATCTGAAACACAAAGCTATGCAAGGGTCAATGTTGTCAAATTATCCATGCGTATGCTTTGAAAATAAAAAGCTTTACAATAAACAAATAAATAAAAAGCTATTTTTTAAAAAAAATGATGTTTAACATTCTGTTCTAATTTTTCATTCTTTCATTTTTTAAATTTTTTTGGTCTCATAGCTTTACTGGCTTTCCTTTGACCAACTCTAATTTTCAAAGAATTATTTTCTTAAGACTCTGTATCTCCTTTTCTAGTTGGTTAATCTTTTTTCCTCATAATCTCCTTGTTTTTCTTGAATTTTTTTAGTTTTTCCTCAGTCTCTCATTTGATTTTTGAAGTCTTTTTTGAGTTCTTCTATAAATTCTTTCTGAGCCTGGAGTCATTTAATGTTACTCTGGAGCAGAAGAAGCTTTTTTGCTTCACTTCCTCTTCTGAAGATGGGCCCTTGTCTTCCCCGTTCCCATAGTAAGTTTCTGTACTTGAGTTATTTCTTGTTGCTTGTTAATGTTTTTAAAAAATTTAGAACTATTAGTATATTCCTGGAGTGCAGGGGATGTTACTTCTAGCTTCACTTTACCCCAAACCAAAAGCTCTTCCATTGTGCAAGTGATCACAGCCAGCAGCACCCCTGCCCCACTTCTGCATTCACTAGCTGTGCTGATTTCTTCTCACCCAGGTTTTTGTCTCAGTAGCACAGCTGGACCTGGTTACATCTATTCCTAAACAAGATTCAAAACCAGGTCTCCAATAAGTTCAGACAGTGCCCTTTGTATCACCATAAGTCTCTAAATTTATATTAGACTGATAAAATTGACATTGCCTTATTAGAAAGATGAATAAAATAAAAATACTTTGAGAATCAAATCTGAAATGGTCTATCTATATACATTTCATATATTACATAAATCCCTAAGCCTTCTATCTCTTTCTTTCCTCTGCACTTGCCCTATACACTTACACACACATACACAATCTTACATGCATGCAAATATATGACAGAAAATTTTTGCAAATTGTTACTATTGACATTTAGATAATAGTTTAAGTTACTAAAGCATAAAACTTCACTAAGAATCTTGGAACATACTATATTTCAAAGTAAGAAAGTGTCAAATCAGAAGAAAAGGCATTGAGTTAAAAAGAAAGGTATAATGCAAAACTAATCAACTGACAATTATGGTATCTATGATGTCACCTGTTATTACCCTTCTTCAGTTCTCTTTTCTCACAGAAGACAACATTTAATTAGCCACATCCTATCACAATAACTAGGTTTAACATTCAGGTTTATGTGAATACTTTTTATGTTGTTTTATGGCGTTTATAGAGATTGAAAAAGTAATGTTTATTCCAAACAGAAGAACTCAGAATCCTCAATTAGGAAAATTCCTTACATTCAGACAAAACTTGTCTTTCTGTTCTAATTTAAAGGTTTGCTTATCTCTAGCTAATTACTGGCTCTTCTCTTTATGTTTGAAGCAAAATCAGGATATGAAAACCATTTAGGTAAAAAAAGAACATGTACAAAATATTGCATTATCTATTACTTGAAAGAGACGGGGAGGGAAAATTAGAGAAAAAACAGAAAATTTGAGGGGAGAACTTCACTTAGTGCTTTAAAAGATGAGTCTAACTTCACTTGAAGTCTTTTATGTCATAAAGTTTTTGGCCTTGATAGACAGTAATACTATACTAGTGGGGAATCTCAACCTTGCTCTCTCAGAATTAGATTAATCAAATCACAAAATAGATAAGAAAGAAGTTAGGGAGGTAAACAAAAGGCTAGAAAAGTTAGGTATGATAGATCTCTGGAGGAAATTGAATGGTGATAGAAGGGAGTATACTTTTTTCTCAGGGGTTCATGGAACTTATACGAAAATTGATCATGTGTTAGGGCATAAAAACCTCAAAATCAAATGCAGAAAAGCAGAAATAGTAAATGCATCCTTCTCAGATCATCATGCAATAAAACTCACATGTAATATAAGGCCAGGAGAAAATAGACCACAAGTTAATTGGAAATTAAATAATCTAATCCTGAAGAATGAATGGGTGAAAGAGCAAATCATAGACACAATCGATAATTTCATCCAGGAGAATGACAATAATGAGACAACATACCAAAATTTGTGGGACACGGCTAAAGCGGTTAGAAGGGGTAATTTTATATCTCTAGATGCTTACTTGCATAAAACAGAGGAAGAAAAGATGAATGAACTGGGCTTACAATTAAAAAAGCTAGAAAAAGACTAAATTAAAAACCCTCAATTAAATACCAAATTGGAAATTCTGAAAATTAAAGGAGAGATCAATAAAATTGAAAATAAGAAAACTATCGAATTAATAAATAAATCTGGGTTGGCTTTATGAAAAAACCAACAAAATAGATAAGCCTTCAGTTAATTTGATTAGAAAAAGGAAAGAGGAAAATCAAATTGTTAGTCTCAAAAATGATAAGGGAGAACTTTCCTCCAATGAAGAGGAAATTAGAGTAATAATTAGGAGTTTCTTTGCCCACCTTTATGCCAATAAATTTGATAATGTAAACGAAATGGAGGAATATTTACAAAAATATAGATTGCCTAGGTTAACAGAAGAGGAAATAAATTATTTAAATAAAGTTTTTGGCCTTGAAACCTTGGGAGGTACTGAATTTCTTACTTCAAGACAAGGCTAGATGGTCACTTATTGAGTATATTGTCCAGCTAAGGGGATTCTTGTTCAGATGCAGGATGTTCTTTTTTTATGGATGCAGTATGCAGGATGTTCACTTTATCTTTCTGGGCTTCAGTTTTCCTATCTATAAAATGAAGATAAAAATACCTATAGAAGCTATGTCACAAGGTAAAGATAGAATAATGCTGATTATAAATATCTTTGTAAAAGAGAATACCATACAAATACCAATTATTCCCAATTAATAATCTCAGTTCTTAATTTTGTTATTACAGGGAGTAATTGAGAGATTAGTATATGGAGGATTCTTATTTCTTTATTCTCTACTCATCTCTTCTCCACACTTATACAGTTCTGTTAGGATATCCCATGTTCCAACTGATCCAGGTTAATCTTTAAGGAGTATTTAATCTGCGTATGATCTTTGTTATGGCATAATTACTGAAAACAGGAAGTTCAAATTAGAATGGATCTATCCCTAGTATCCTCTTCTACTTTGATAGCTGAGGGAATCCTTAAGGAATGGTTCTCATTCCTGAACCCCAGCATTCCACAAAGCATTTCTGTGGGTCTAGTAAAGGAGAGAATGCTGACGTTGTGGATAATAATGTCTAACTATTTCATAACCTCCAGGTTTTGCTTCACATTTCACTTTGATTTAGACTTTTGGGTGATAAACAACCAGAGAAACATTCTACGATCTTAAATCTTTGCCCCTGGGGTGGAGCCAAGATGGTGGAGTGAAGACACGTCTCTCTATGTCCTCCTCTGACCTTCTCTCAAACCAACAGCAGATTCAGCCTCTAAACTGATTTTTAAGTCAAAGAACCCATAGATATTTGGACTACAACACATTCCTAACAGAAGTTACCTTCAAAGAGCTCCATAGCAGGTCTGTTTCAGTCGGGCAGAGGTTGGGGGGGAAAGGGAGGAGGTTCCCTTGCTTGAGCGCAGCTCTGGGATACAGGGCAGGAAGTTAATGGGACTCAGTGTGGGAGTCTATCTGAGGCTCCTGGGACATTCTGTCCTGATTGTGGACAGGTGCTTTGACAGATCTGCCTTTTCTAAAAGGTAGATTGTAACCTTCTGCAAATGCAGAACCTAGCCAGGACCCCCAGCACTGGAAGTCAATCAGCCGAATTGCCCCAGGGCAAATTCTCTGCTTTAAACAGACCTCAAGCTCTTTTAAAAGAATGAATAAAAAAAAATAGAAAAGAACTCTCACCATAGACAGCTTTTATGGAGAGAGAGAACAGACCCCAGATCCTGAGGTTCATAAAAGTAAAGCAACTTCAGAAAAAGCCACAAAGCAGGACATGAGCTGGTCCCCATTTCATAAGGCTTACCTGGAAGATTGCATAAAGAATCTCAAAAGAGAGTTAGACGAAAAATGGGGAAATGAAATGAGATCATTGCAAGAAGGAATGGAAAAAGCATATAATATTCTACAAAAGAAATATGAAAAAGACAAACACCAATTCCCTGAAAAATAAAATTGGTGAAATGGAAAAAGACACCAATTCACTGAAAAATAAAAATAGTGAAATGGAAAAAGACACCAATTTGCTGAAAAACAAAATTGGTAAAATGGAAAAAGTCTGCAATGAATAAAAAAAATTCAATTGGCCAGTGACAAAAGGAGCTAAAAAAGGTAACTGAAGAAAATAATACATTAAAAATTAGAATTGAACAAATGGAAGTGAATGACTCAATAAGACTTCAAGAATCAGTCAAACAAAAACAAAAAAAAAAAAAGAAAAAGTAGAAGAAAATATGAAATATCTCCTAGGAAAAACAACTGACCTGGAAAATAGATCTAGGAGAGACAATCTAAGGATTATTGGACTTCTTGAAAGGCATGATGAAAAAAAGAACCTAGACTCTATTTTCCAGGAAATCATGAAAGAAAACTGCCCTGATGTTTTAGAATCAGAAGGCAAAATCACCATCGAAAGAATTCACCAATCTCCTCCAGAAAAGAGACCCCCAAATTAAATCCCTATGGAATATAGTGGCTAAATTTCAGAACTATCTCACCAAGGAAAAGATATTACTAGCAGCTAGAAAGAAACAATTCAAATACCGAGGATCTGTAATTAGAATCGCACAAGATCTGTCAGCCTCCACATTGAAAAATCGTAGGGCCTGGAACCAGATATTCTGAAAAGGCAAAGGAACCTGGACTACAGCCAAGAATAAGCTACCCAGCTAGAATGAGCATTATCTTCCAGGGAAGAAGATGGATATTTAAGGATATAGGTGTATTTCACCTATTTCTAATGAAAAGACCAGATCTGAACAAAAGTCAGAACTCAAGAGAAGCATAAAAAAGTAAAAAGGAAAGAACTCTTGAGAACTATGTTTCTACTATGGGTATACTTAAAGAACAGGGGTATAATTTGATTTTACTTTGATATTATGAAAAAGCAACTAGAGGTAGAAGGGCTATCATACTGGGAAAAAGAGGGAAAAGGAGGTAAAATAAGTTTTTTTTTTTAAAAAGGAGGTAAAAATAAGATAAAACCTCATGAAGAGGCAAAGAAAACCTAATATAATTGAGGGAAAGAAGAGAGGGGGATGAGCATTGTGTGAATCTTACTCTCATCAGATTGGGCTCTAAAAGAGTATATCAGACACATTTGGTTTCAAAGAGAAACTTATCCCTCCTTTTAGGGAAGTAGGAGGGAAAGGAGGAAAAGAAAGGGATAGATTAATAGAAGGGAACTTGGAAGAATTAGGAGAAAGGTGTAAATAAAGTGGGAGGGGCTCTAAAGGGGAGAGGACTGTTTGAGGGAGGTGGTCATCAAAAGCAAAATACTGGGGAGGGGGGAAGAGAGAAAGGGGAAAGGAAAGAGGAAAACATAACTTGGGGTAAATAAGATGGCAGGAAATACAGAATTAGTTATTTTAACTGTTAATGTAAATGGGATGAACTTGCCCATAAAGCAGAAGCAGATAGCAGACTGGATTAAAAGCCAGAATTCAACAATATGTTATTTATAAGAAACACATCTAAAGCATAGAAATACAAACAGAGTGAAGGCAAAGGGCTGGAGCAGAATCTATTATGCTTTAGGGGAACAAAAAAAAAGCAGGGATAGCAATCCTGATCTCAGATCAAGTAAAAGCAAAGATATATCTAATTAAGAGATAAGGAAGGAAACTATATTTTACTAAAGAGTACCACAGATAATGAAGCAATATCAATACTAAACATATATGCACCAAGTGGTATACCATCCAAATTCATAGAGGAGAAATTAAGAGAGATGCAAGAAGAAATAGACAGCAAAACTATACTAGTGGGGGATCTCAACTTTGCTTTCTCTGGATTAAATAAATCAAACCACAAACTAAATAAGAAAGAAGTTAAGAAGGTAAACAAAATGTTAGAAAAGTTAGGTATGATAGATCTTTGGAGAAAATTGAATGGAGACAGAAGGGAGTTTACTTTTTTCTCTGCAGTTCATGGAACTTATACAAAAATTGACCATGTGTTAGGACACAAAAACCTCAAAATCAAATGCAGAAAGGTAGAAATAGTAAATGCATCTTTTTCAGATCATGATGCAATAAAAATCACATGCAATATAAGGTCAGGAGAAAATAGACCAAAAGTTAATTGGAAATTAAATAATCTAATCCTAAAGAATGAATGGGTGAAAGAGTAAATCATAGATACAATCAATAATTTCATCCAGGAGAATGACAATAATGAAACAACATACCAAAATTTGTGGGATACAGCCAAAGCGATTATAAGGGAAAATTTTATATCTCTAGAAGCTTACTTGCATAAAATAGAGAAATAGAAGATCAATGAGTTGGGCTTATTATTAAAAAAAAACTAGGAAAAAAACATTAAAAACCCTCAACTGAATACTAAATTGGAAATTCTGAAAATAAAAGGGGAGATTAATAAAATTGAAAATAAGAAAACTATTGAATTAATAAATAAAACTAAGAGTTAGTTTTATGAGAAAAAAAAGAAAATAGATAAGCCTTTAATTAATTTGGTTAGAAAAAGGAAAGAGGAAAATCAAATTGTTAGTCTCAAAAAGGATAAGGAAGAACTTTCCACCAATGAAAAGGAAATTAGAAATAATTAGGAGTTACTTTGCCCAACTTTGTGCCAACAAACTTGATAATCTAAATGAAATGGAGGAATATCTACAAAAATATAGACTGCCCAGGTTAACAGAAAAGGAAATAAATTATTTAAATAGCCCCATTTTAGAAAAAGAAATAGAACAAGCTATTAATCAACTCCCTAAGAAAAAATCCCCAGGACCAGATGGATTTACATGTGAATTCTACCAAACATTCAAACAACAATTAATTCCAATGCTATATAAGCTATTTGAAAAAATAGAGAAAGAAGATGTACTACCAAATTCTTTTTATGATACAGATATGGTGCTGATAGCTAAACCAGGTAGGGTGAAAACAAAGAAAGAAAACTATAGACCAATTTCCCTAATGAATATTGATGCAAAAATCTTAAATAATATATTAGCAATGAGATTACAGAAAGTCATCCCCAGGATAATACATTATGACCAAGTAGGATTTATACCAGGAATGCAGGGCTGGTTCAATATAAGGAAAACTATCAGCATAATCAATTATATTAATAACCAAACTAACAAAAAACATATGATTATCTCAATAGATGCAGAAAAAACATTTGGCAAAATACAACACCCATTCCTATTAAAAACACTAGAGAATATAGGAATAAATGAGCTTTTCCTTAAAATGATCAGTAGCATCTATTTAAAATCATCAGCAAGCATCATATGTAATGGAAACAAACTAGAACCATTCCCAATAATATCAGGAGTGAAACAAGGTTGCCCACTGTCACCATTACTATTTAATATTGTATTAGAAATGTTAGCTTTGGCAATAAGAGAAGAAAAGTAGATTAAAGGAATTAGGGTAGGTAATGAGGAAAGCAAATTATCACTCTTTGCAGATGATATGATGGTATACTTAGAGAACCCTAGAGACTCAACTAAAAAACTGCTAGAAACAATCCACAGCTTTAGCAAAGTTGCAGGATTCAAAATAAATCCACATAAATCATCAGCATTTTCATATATTACCAACAAAGTTCAGCAGCAAGAGATCCAAAAAAAATTCCATTCAAAATAACGGTTGATAGTACAAAATATTTGGGAATCTATCTGCCAAGGAATAGTCAGAAACCATACAAACTAAACTACAAGACACTTTCCACACAAATAAAGTCAGATCTAATCAGTTGGAAAAACATCAAGTGCTCGTGGGTAGGCCGAGCAAATATAATAAAGAAGACAATACTACCCAAAATAATTTACTTATTTAGTGTCATACCAATCAAACTCCCAAGAAATTATCTTACAGATCTAGAAAAATTAGTAGAAAAATTCATTTAGAAGAATAAAAGGTCAAGAATTTCAAGGCAATTAATGAAAAAAAGGCTTATGAGGGTGTCATTGATGCACCAGATCTAAAATTATATTATAAAGCAGTGGTCATCAAAACCATTTGGTACTGGCTAAGAAATAGAGTAGTCAATCAGTGGAATAGGATAGGATGACAGGACAAACTATGCAATAACTATAGTAGTCTAGTGTTTGATAAACCCAAAGACCCCAGCTTTTGGGATAAGTGCTCCCTATTCAACAAAAATTGCTGGGAAAATTGGAAACTAGTATGGAAGAAATTAGGGCTTGATCCACACCTAACACCACATACCAAGATAAGATCTAAATGGGTTCATGATTTAGATATAAAAATTGATATTATAAGCAAATTAGAGGAACATAGGATAGTTTACTTCTCAGACATGTGGAGAAGGAAGGAATTTGTGTCTAAAGAAGAACTGGAACTCTTAATTGAACACCAGATAGATAATTTTGATTATATTAAGTTAAAAAAAGTTTTTGTACAAAAAAAAAACTAATACAGACAAGATTAGGAGGGAAGCAATAAATTGGGAATTCATCTTTGCATTTAAGGGTGCTGATAAAGGCCTTGTTTCTAAAATATATAGAGAATTGTCTCATATTTATAAGAATCCAAGCCACTCTCCAACTGATCAAAGGATATGAACAATTTTCAGATGAGGAAATTAAAACTATTTTTAGTCACATGAAAAGGTGCTCAAACCACTTGATCAGAGAAATGCAAATTAAGACAACTGTGAGATAACACTACACACCTGTCAGATTGGCTAAAATGATAGGAAAAGATAATGACGCATGTTGGAGGGGATGTAGGAAAACTGGGACACTGATACATTGTTGGTGGAATTGTGAATGGATCCAACCATTATGGAGAGCAATTTGTAACTATGCTCAAAAAGTTATCAAACTGTGCATACCCTTTGACCCAGCAGCATTTCTATTGGGCCTATATCCCAAAGAGATCTTAAAGAGGGAAAAGGATCCAATGTGCAAAAATGTTTGTTGCAGCCCTTTTTGTAGTGGCTAGAAACTGGAAACTGAAAGGATGCCCATCAATTGTAGAATGGCTGAATAAATTATGATATATGATTTTTATGGAATATTATTGTTTTGTAAGAAACAACCAACAAGATGATTTCAGAGAGGCCTGGAGAGACTTGCATGAACTGATGCTGAATGAAATCAGCAGAACCAGGAGATCATTGTACACGTTAACAATAAGTCTATATGATGATCAATTCTGAAGGACATGGTTCTCTTCAATAATGAGATGTTTCAAACCAGTTCCAGTTGTTCAGTGATGAAGAAAGCCATATACACCCAGAGAGAGGACTGTGGGATTTGAGTGTGGACCACAACATAGCATTTTCACACTCTCT
>JAJPUD010032600.1:0-11825 GCA_023553655.1 Myrmecobius fasciatus
TCATCACTGGTTGACAACAAATGCAACTGTGCTACTATTCCTGATATTAATATACACATTTTTGCTACAATACTCTACATTAATTTCACTTATAACTAGATTATAAATGGAGTGTTAATCCTTCAAGTAGATCTGTTCCCATAAAATACTTGTTTTGCATCTCTGCATAGCCCAATACCTTGCACAAAGTTGGTATTTAATAAATGATCTACAAAAGTAAAAAAAAAAGGTCTGAAAAAATTTGTTAGAAAATGAATAGAAAAAATTATTTTATGAATATTTTATAATTCATTAGAAAAATTGAATTAGAAGAGTTCTTTCGATTTTGATCAAATTTGAATCAAGGTCTTTTTGACTCCAAACCTAGTGCTCTATCTACTATATCACTTAACGTTTTCCTTCTTTTTCTATATCATCTCTATATCTATATCTTTCATCTGCATCTTCTATTTCTCTGAGTATATCTTTTTCAATGTCGATATTGGTATGATATATATATATGTATATATATATTCATATTTATATTCCCTACTTATTCATATGTAAATATGGACAGACAAATATCTAAATGAACATATCTATTTCTCAATATAGACATATGCACATATGTATATGTATATTGTGTGTATATATCTATAAAAATATTTTGTTACACCATTTCCACATTAGGTAAAAATGGGGGGATATTTTTTAATTAAAAATGAAAATTTGATGATGACATTATTATGAAGTACCTGCCTATTCAATCAATAAGCATTTATTAAGACTCTTCTCTGCACAGGGACTGTGCTAAGTGTAGACATAGAAAGACAAAAAATAAATATATAAACAAAAAGTCAAAATGAAACAATTTCTGCAATCAAAGATCTTTAGTTACTTTTGGGGAGACATTTAGATATGTTAGTATATGCAATAAAATTTCAAAATAATGCATTGTTGTTAGAGTAGGGAATACTCGTGGTATAGTGATCAAGAAAGGAAAAGAGGTTATGTCTGAACTGTTTTTTTTTTCTCTGATGGAATTGAATAATTCTGTGATACAAAGGTGAAGAGGGAGTTCATTAAAGTCATGAAGTAGGAATTAGGATAAAGGCATGGAGATAGAAAATAAAGAGCAATATATGATGAACTACTTAGATAGCAAATTGAGGGAGTACAATAAGGCTGAAAAGATAGCCAAGTTATGAAGAGCTTTAAAAAAGCATTTAGATAATTTTATTTTTCTTTGTATTAAGCAAAATTTACAAACTGTATTCATGCTACCGGAAATCATATTTATCATCAAATGATTATTGATTTTCAAGTTAATTTAAATATTACATTTTTTAATCCAAACTTGTAATTTCATTCCTGAATATATCTACTTGGTGAGAAAACAAAACTCCTGATTCTAATGTTGATTAGCAACTACTCTGTAACTTGAAATCTTAGGTGTTATCTGAAAGCAATGAAGTGTGTGGCTTATCCAGTATCACACAGCCATCATCTGACAGTGATAGAGGAAGAACCTGAAAAATATTCTTTACTGCTGATTGTTATTCTTTACTAGAGAATCCATGTTGTATTTTAGGCATATCATTAGGCATTAAACATTTTCCGCAAATTAGTAAGGTTCTTTAGTTACTTCTCTTGATTTTTTAAAATTACTTTGTGAATATTTATTATTATTTGTTAATTTCCAGGGCTACCTTCAAAAATCTTAGCTCTCATCAAGCTTTCTAATGTCTATTTTCCCCCTGATTCTCTTGATGTTACCCATAAATCCTGTGGTGACAGCTAATATTCATTGTTATGGGAATAACATTTTGACATTTCAGATTTACTCCATCTACTCCCTTATTCTACTGATAAGAAAATTTCCCTTTGAGAAAAAAGATGCATTTAAACTATATCAATAACAAACATTTTATTAAGATTAAAATGTCACAACTGACAAAAACATAAAAAATAAATTATGCCAGTGAAAATTCTAACAATATTTCATGAGGACCCTTTGCTCCCATTTTGTTGCTTTATGAGCCATATCACTCTTTTGACCCTGTTTGTAAATTTTTCTTGGTTTAAAAGAATGCACAAAGTTCCAGGCCAGAGTAATCTGGTATTTAGAAAGAAGAGATAAAGAAAAAAAGCAGTTCTTAAGTGCCTAGTTTTTTTTTTTTTTATAAAGCTTTTCATTTTCAAAACATATGCACAGATAATTTGACAACATTGACCCTTGCATAGCTTGTGCTTCAGATTTTCTCCTCTCTCTTCCCCCTATTCCTCCCCTAGTTGGCAAGCAATTCAATATGTTAAAATGTTAAAATGTATGTTAAATCCAATATGTATTAACTTATTTACGTAATTCTCTTGCTGCACAAAAGAAATCAAATCAAAAAAAAAAAAAGAAAGCAAATGGATAAGAAAACAAAATGCAAGTGAACAACAACAAAAAGAGTGAGAATGTTATGTTGTGATCTACATTCAGTTCCCACAGTCCTCTCTCTGGGTGTAGATTGCTCTCTTCATCACAAGATCACTGGAACTGGCATCAATCATCTCAAAGTTGGAAAGAATCACATTCATTAGAATTGATCATTGTATAATCTTGATGTTGTCATATACAATGATTTCCTGGTTCTGCTCATTTCACTTAGCATCACTTCATGTAAATCTCCCCAGGCCTTTTTAAAATCCTCCTGATTATTTCTTACAGAACAATAATGTTCAATAACATTCATATACCATAATTTATTCAGCCATTCTCCAACTGATGGGCATCCACTCAGTTTCCAGTTTCTTGCCACTACAAAAAGGGCTGCCACAAACATTTTTGCACATGTGGGTCCCTTTCCTACCTTTAAGATCTCTTTGGGATATAGGCCCTATAGAAACACTGCTGGGTCAAAGGGTATGCACAGTTTGATATAAATGCCTAGTTTTAACAAAATAATATGAAAAGCAATGGAAATTCAAATAGATGCAGTTAAATGGAGCAAATCTGGAGTCAAGAATACCTGAAGTCTAATGCAGCTTCAGACAGTAAAGATGAGACACTGGACAAAACATTTAATTTCTGTAAATTTTAAAACTATATAAATACTATTATTGTCATTTGTTGTTACCTTATATTTTAATGGATGATATAAAAGAGTGGTGGCCAACAAGGTCCAGAATGTTACAAGAATTGTTAGTAGAGAGTGGGGCAGAGTGATACATCTCATTTAGAAACAAAAGAATACTTGGATCATGTTTCACTGTTTCAGCTATGATGATGGAAAGGTGGGTTGGGGAAAGAAAGTAAGGGAGACAGCAAGGCTATGGAGAAATGACTAGAGAAGAACTTCCAAGATTTTCCTAAAATATATTAAAATTTTGGTTTTGTTAAATTTATATTAGCTCATATAAGTCTTCCCAGATTTCTCCAAAAACATCACTAAAATCATTGAAAACCATAATCTCTCATAGCCCAATGCCAATAAATAACATTTAAATAACAATTTGTTTATCTATTCTCTAATTTGTGGAGTTTACTGTGCTATAGTGCAAAAGGCACTATAAATAGATTTTTCACATTTATAGAGTCATTCTTTTAACCTAATCTTTTATTTAAGGTACTCTCTCACTCCCCCTTTTCTTTTCCCTCATTTCCACTTGAGTGACATGTATTTCTTTTTAAAATTATTTTTTAAGTTTTTTTATGTTCAAAACTTGTGCATGGGTAATTTTTCAACAATGATCCTTGTAAAACCTTGGGTTCCAAAATTTCCCCTCCTTCCTACCACCCACTCCCTTAGATGCCAAGTAATCCCATACATGTTAAACATATTAAAAGATATGTTAAATCCAATATATGTATACAAACTTTTACTTTTATAATCTTCTTGCAAAAGAAAAAAGGAAAAAAATGAGAAAGAAAACAAAATGCAATCAAACAAAAACAAAAAGAATGAAACTGCTATGTTGTGATCCACACTCAGTTCCCACAGTCCTTTCTCTGAGTGTAGATGGCTGTCTTCATTGCAAGATCGTTGGAAGTGGCCTAAGTCATCTCATTGTTGGAAAGAGTCATGTCCATCAGAATTGATCATTGTATAATCTTATTGCTGAGTATAATGATCTCCTAGTTCTGCTCATTTCATTTAACACCAATTCATGTAAGTCTCTCCAGGTCTCTCTAAAATCACCCTGCTGATTGTTTCTTGTACAACAATATTACATAACATTCATATTCCATAACTTATTCAGTCATTCTTCAACTGAAGGACATCCATTAAGTTCCCAGTTCCTTGTCACTACATAGACTGCCACAAATATTTTTGCATATGTCCCTTCCCTTTCCCTCCTTTAAGATCTCTTTGAGATATAAGCCCAGTAGAAACACTGTTGGATCAAAGGGTATGCCCAGTTTGATAAGTTTTTGGGCTTAATTCCAAGTGGCTCTCCAGAATGGCTGGATCTGTTCACATTTCCACCAACAATGCATTTGTGTCCCAGTTTTCCCACATCCCCTCCAACACTCATCATTATCTTTTCATGTTGTCAATCAATCTGAGAGGTATGTAGTGGAAATTCAGAGTTAATTTGTTAATTTGAATTTCTCTGATCAATAATGATTTAGAGCCCATTTTTATATGACTAAAAAGAGTTTTAATTTCTTCATCTGAAAATTGTCTTTTCATATCCTTTGACCTTTAATCAATTGGAGAATGGCTTGAATTCTTAAAAATTTGAGTCAATTCTCTACATATTTTACAAACTAGGCCTTTATCATTATACTTAAATATAAAAAATGTTTTCCAAATTTATTGTTTTCCTTCTAATTTATCTGCATTAGTTGTGTTTGTACAGGAAATTTTACACATAATATCATCAAAACTATCTATTTGGTGTTCAATAATGAGTTCCAGTTCTTCTTTAATCACAAATTCCTCCTCCCCCAGATCTGAGAGGTAAACTATGTTCTTCTAATTTGCTTACAATATCACTCTTTATGTCTAAATCATGAACCTATTTTGACCTTATCTTGGTATATGGTGTTAGATGTGAGTCAAGCCCTATTTTCTGCCATACAAGTTTCCAATTTTCCCAGCAGTTTTTGTCTTAGAGTGAGTTCTTATCCCAAAAGTTGGGGTCAAATACATAAGGACCATAGTTTTTTTTTTTTACTATTTTGTCGAACCTAAACTATTCCACTGATCGACTATTTGATTTCGTAGCCAGTACCTTGTAGTTTTGATAGCTACTGCTTTATAATCTAGTTTTTGTTTTAGCACTTTTTTTTCATTAATTCCCTTGAAATTCTTGACCTTTTATTCTTCCAGATTAACTTTGTGTTATTATTCTTTTCCAGATCTGTAAAGTAATTTCTTGGGCATTTGATTGGTATAGCACTAAATAATTACATTGATTTAGATAGTATTGTCATTTTTATTATATTCTCTCAGCCTATCCATGAGCATTTGATATTTTTCCAACTGATTAGATCTGACTTTATTTGTGTGGAAAGTGTTTTGTAATTGTGGTCATATAGTTCCTGACTTTCCCTTGGCAGATAGATTCCCAAATATTTTATACTATAGAGAGTTATAGTAAATGGAATTTCTTTTTGTATCTCTTGCTGTAATATTGCTAGTGATATATTAAAGTGTTGATGATGTATGTGAATTTGTTTCGTATCCTGCAAATCTGCTAAAGTTGTGGGTTATTTCTAATAGTTTTTTAGTTGATTGTCTAGGGTTCTCTAAATATATCATCATATCATCTGCAAAGAGCAATAATTTGCTTTCCTCGTGACCTACTCTAATTCCTTTAATCTCTTTTTCTTCTCTTGCTGCCAAAGCTAGCATTTCTAATACAATATTGAATAATAATGGTGATAGTGGGCAACCTTGTTTCACCCCTGATTTTACTGGGAATTATTCTAGTTTATCAACATTACATATGATGCTAGCTGATGGTTTTAAACAGATGCTACTGACTATTTTAAGGGAAAATCCATTTATTCTTATACTCTCTAGATAATTTTTGTTTTTCCTTTTCTATGCACTATTGCAAAGATCTCATTTTTCCCCATTTTTCTTCTAACTCTATTTTAAGATCCTTTTTGAAATCTTCCAAGAAAGCCTTGCTCCAAAACAATAAATTAAGGAGGGTGATTTGAATGTATTATTATTCCCTATAATAAAAACCAGGCAACTGAGATCAAAGAGATTAAAGCAAATTTTGTATAGTGATGTGGTTCCTGTGAGGCAACAAACACCACCATTCGAAAGGATTTTTTTTTTCTTCAAGTTCATTTTTTCTATTACTGTAGCATACTGTCTTTGAGATCATATGCTAAGAAAACAGAATGTCACTGATTAATGAAAAAGTTTTTTTTTCCCTCTGAGTAACACAAGTAATGATTATGATTATTTTTGATGTTGATTAAAACATTATATCTGATCCATTTAGGACCCAAGATAATACATGATGTAACCTCTGGAGAGGTTAATTAATTTGGCCAAGTTCAGTATTTATTAAGTGATTCCTTTTTCAAGGCATTCCTCTAGGAACTGAGAATGTAAAGACAAAAAAGAAAAGTCATTCCTACTCTCTATAACCTAACATTCTACTAGAAATAACACATTCAAAACCAGACAATATATACATAAAACATATGTCATTAAGTCTGCATATTGATAAATTTATATACATGCATAATATACATATGCATTGCTATAAAGATATATGATATATGTATATATATATATGTATATACACATATACATATACATATATATTCATATGTGTAATGAAAGGAAGAAAGAGACATCAAATCACCACAGTCAGAAATAATGAGGAAGCCCAGGATGAACATGAAGGAAAGAAGAGCATACTGACTAAGGGACAACTAAAGAAAGAAAATCCATGTGAATTTAATGCAAAAGTAATTGGAAAATTCTTCCTTTTCTCTTATAGTTTTGATAATAATGCTCCTGGAAGCTAACTTTATAAAATTGAATATTAACTTTAAATGAAGACTAGTCATTTATTTTTTGACTTCTACTAATAATGGGAGAATTTCAATACCAAATAAAATAAAATAACTTTGATTAGGCGTGCCCTTAAGAGATTAGAAGTTTGTGCCTTGACAAAAGACAAAATATTAGGTTGAGCACACCAAGTAAGTACTCATCATGTCAAATTAGCAGATGAAAAAGTTAACAGTACAACCTTAATGTGCTCCAAACAACAAACTTCATAAAATTATTTAGGTAGGACCTTTGCCCATTTGTGTCACATACCCCTCCTTTGTTTGTTTTTTTTTTTTTCCGGTAAGAATGAATAAGAAACTTAAGAGTTCTATAAAAATTCTTTTTTTTTTTCTTGAATGATTTGTACTAAAGTAAATTTGGCTTATCAGTGTGTCATTTTAAATCAACTTTGAGAACAGATTTCTGACTTCCTTTCTAAAGAATGGCAGCAATATGTTATGTGATATTTTGAATGTGACAAAGTCTCTGTCTTCAGGGAAGGGAATTCTAACAAAATTACTAGGATGGCACCTGCTGTCTAAATGTCATTCACAATATTTCTGAAATGGAGCTGTCCATTTGCAATCTCTGAAGTGCAGTTTTGACTGGGTGAGAATACACAGGGAAAAATCTTAGCTGTACAAACGCCTTAACTGATTGTATCTGACAATTTTGAGAAGATAGGAATGATCCCTAGCTTGTTAATCATGCTAGTTTTATTCGAAACTCAAATTTGAAAATAGGAAATTTTGAGTTTGCCTTATTAACATATATAAATACTGGTCACATTTCTACCTTTTAGATATCTGTATTAAAAAACATTTTATGACATTTGCAAAAGAGAGATATACATCATTAGCTAGAAAATAATGGACCTAGAATTAATGATTTAATGGGAAAATCTCACTCAATATTGCCCTGCCTGTTAGTATAAATACATTTTTAAATGATCATATATTTATAGTTGTATGACTCAATATAGTAATACAGAAAGAGAGCAAGAGGGCAGAGTCAAGATGGTGGAGAATAGACACATTCCTGTCTGAGCTTCCCTCAAACCAACAGCAGATTAAGCCTCTAAACTGGTTTTGAAGTCAAAGAATCCACAGATATTTGTAGTACAATACATTTCTAGAAGAAAATACGCTGGAAGAACTTCAGAAGACATCTGTTTCAATTGTTTTTATTGATGAAATAGAAGTAAGTTAGAAAACAGAGCATCTTAAATGTTTTCCACTTGAGCCCCTTTTTTGGTCTGAAAAAAATTTAAAGTGACCAGATAATATAAAATAAAAATATATAAATAAATATTTACTTATAAGAAATCATAAATTCTCTAAGCCCTCATTCAGATATAAGACCCCATTTAGGGACATGAACCATGGTTTAAGAAGCTGGGAGCTAAATAATGATATAGTTAGATGAATTCAAAAGAAGTTAAATTATTGGATCCAAAGAGGTCATTAATGATTTAATATTAAATTGACAGATGATTATCCACAAATTTTTCCTTACATCTGAGGAATTTTTTTTTCAATGACTTGGGTAAAGACATAGGTTATCAAATATTAATGAAAAGGCAGCTAACACATTGGATGAAAGAGTAGAAACCCATAAACATACAAGTGCACAGAGCTGAATCTATTAAGATGTAGTTTAATAGATACAAACACTTGGGTATAAAACCAACATGATGATGGCATGGTCAGACAAAATTTTGTTTGAAGAAGTTCTTTGCTTTGATGAACTGAAAGCTCAATCATGTCAACTCCCCCCTCCCTCACTACTGTTGTTGTTGGTGATATTGCTGCTGTTGTTTTCATTATAATTACTAAATATTTCTTTGATTCCATTAAGAGATGATTAAGACAGTAATAAACCCACTATATGCTTTCTCCTCATTAAATCATATTGTGAAGAAGCAAATTTAATTGTAATGAAAGCAAAAAAATAACAGCAAAAAAACAAAAAAAAATCTTTCGTAATATTTATTGTTGTTCAGTTGTTTACACTCATATACTATTATTTGTGACTCCATTTTGGTAAAATGACCCTGGATCAAAACTCAGAAACCATGGGTTTGAATCTTGATATTCATACCATATGTCTTCGGTAGTAGCTTAATATTTCTGAGACTTAGTTGACTTATTTGCTGTTTTTTTATTTTTATTTTATTTTTTATTAATACTTTTTATTTGCAAAACATATGTATGGGTAATTCCTAAACATTAACCCTTACAAAGCTTTCTGTTACAAATTTACCCCCTACTCCCCACCCCTCCCCTAGATGGCAGGATAGGCACTACATGATAATTATGTTAGAATACTTAAGAAATCGAATATATGTATAGTTATTGCATCATTTTTTGTGCAGGAGAAATCATATCTACAAGAAAGAATAATCTGATAAAGTAAATACAATGCAAGCAAACCTCAACAGAGAACATGAAAATGTTATGTTGTGGTCCACATTTCACATCCCTCTCTCTGGTGTATATGGCTCTCTTCACCGAACAATTGGAACTGGTTTGAAGCATTTCATTGTTGAAGAGAGCCATGTCCATTAAAACTGATCCTCATATAGTATTGTTGTTGCCATGAATAATGATCTCTTGGTTCTGCTCACTTCACTGAGCTTTAGTTCATGCAAGTCTCTCCAGGCCTCTCTGAAATCGTCCTGCTGCTCGTTTCTTACAGAACAATAATATTCCATATATACCATAATTTATTCAGCTACTCTCCAATTGATGGGCATCCATTCAGTTTCCAGTTTCTAGCCACTACAAAAAGAGCTGCCACAAACATTCTTGCACATGTGAGGCCCTTTCCTTCTCTTATGATTTCTTTGGGATATAAGCCCAAAAGAAACACTGCTGGGTCAAAGGGTATGCATAGTTTGATAACTTTTTGAGCATAGCTCGAAATTGCTCTCCAGAATGGCTGGATCCGTTTACAGGTCCACCAACAATGCATCAGTGTCCCAGTCTTCCCACATCCCCTCCAACATTGATCTTTATCTGTTCCTGTCATTTTAGCCAATCTGATAGGTGTGTAGTGGTACCTCAGAGTTGTCTTAATTTGCATTTCTCTGATCAATAATGATTTGGAGCACTTTTTCATATGATTATAAATAGTTTTAATTTCCTCATCTGAAAATTGTCTGTTCATATCCTTTGACCATTTATCAATTGGAGAATGACTTGAATTCTTATAAATATGAGACAATTCTCTATATATGTTAAAGATGAGACCTTTATCAGAACCCTTAAATGTAAAGAAAATTGACCAATTTGATGCTTCCCTCCTAATCTTGTCTGCATTAATTTTGTTGTACAGAACCTTTTTAACTTAATATAATCAAAATTATCTATCTGGTGTTCAATTAAGAGTTCCAGATCTTCTCTGGACATAAATTTATTCCATCTCCACAGGCATGAGAGGTAAACTATCCTATGTTCCTCTAATTTGGTTATAATATCAATCTTTATATCTAGATCATGAACCCATTTGGATCTTATCTTGGTGTGCGGTGTTAGGTGTGGGTCCAGCCTTAATTTCTTCCACACTAGTTTCCAATTTTCCCAGCAGTTTTTGCCGAATAGTAAGTACTTATCCCAAAAGCTGGGATCTTTGGGTTTATCAAACACTAAATTGCTAACATTATTACCTAGCTTGTCCTGATATCCTATCCTATGCCACTAATCGACTGCTCTATTTCTCAGCCAGTACCAAATGGTTTTGATGACTGCTGATTTATAATATAGTTTTAGATCTCGTACAGCAAGGCCACCTTCATCTGTCTTTTTTTCATTAATTCCCTTGAAATTCTTGACCTTTTGTTCTTCCAACTGAACTTTGCTACTATTTTTTCTAGGTCTGTAAAATAATTTCTTGGGAGTTTGATTGGTGTGGCACTAAATAAATAAATTAGTTTGGGTAGTATTGTCATTTTTATTATATTTGCTCGGCCTACCCATGAGCACTTAATGTTTTTCCAATTGACTAGGTCTGATTTTATTTGTGTGTAAAGTGTTTTGTAGTTTAGTTTGTATAGTTTCTGACATTCTCTTGGCAAATAGATTGCCACATATTTTATGCTATCATCTGTTATTCTGAATGGAATTTCTTTTTCTATCTCTTGCTGCTGAACTTTGTTAGTAATATATAAGAATACAAGAAAGAGAAAAGCATAAGCTAGGGTAAATAAGATGACAGGAAATACAGAATTAGTTATTTTAACTGTGAATGTGAATGGAATGACCACTCCCTTAAAGCAGAAGCAGATAGCAGAGTGGATTAAAAACCAGAATCCAACAATATGTTGTATACAAGAAACACATCTAAAACATAGAGATACATACAGGGTGAAGGTAAAAGGCTGGAGCAGAATCTATTATGCTTCAGGTGAACAAAAAAAAAGCAGGGGTAGCAATCCTGATCTCAGACCAAGTAAAAGCAAAGATAGACTTAATTAAAAGAGACAAAGAAGGAAATTATATCTTCCTAAAGGGTACCATAGATGATGAAGCAATATCAATACTAAACATATATGCACCAAGTGGTATAGCATGGAAATTCCTAGAGGAAAGGTTCAGAGAGATGCAAGAAGAAATAGACAGCAAAACTATAATAGTGGGGGATCTCAACCTCCCTCTCTCAGAACTTGATAAATCAAACCACAAAATAAATAAGAAAGAAGTTAAGGAGGTAAACAAAATGTTAGAAAAGTTAGGTATGATAGATCTTTGGAGGAAATTAAATGGAGACAGAAAGGAGTTTACTTTTTTCTCAGCAGTCCATGGAACTTATACAAAAATTGACCATGTG
>JAJPUD010032601.1:0-11825 GCA_023553655.1 Myrmecobius fasciatus
AAGTGCGCTGGGCCTGGCACACAACAGTCACTTAATAAATGCTTATTGATGGATGGCTTGATGCAGTTCAAGTGCTTTTTCTTTATTCATTTTCATTCTTTCTTATTTATTTATTTACTAAGCTCTGGGCTAGGTGCTGAGAATACCTCTTCCCTCAGCGGCTCCCCGTCTGGGATGAATGTGGGCAGGGAGAGACGATAGTTAAACACCGCTGAGAGGGACCCAGTGGGAAGGGCCCGCAGGCTTCTAAGGCCAGAAAGAGCTGCTCTGGGCGGTAGAGGAAAGCCCACCTTGTGGAAGGTGGCTGGCCTTTGCTCTGCTTGGCTCCAAAGGTCAGACCTGGGGGGCGATTCATAGGGGGAGGGGCAAAGGAGCTCATTTCAGTTTAATGTATGGAAAATCTCCCCAGCAGCTGTTCAAAAGCAGGCTAGGATACTGAGGGGGAAGGCAGGAACTCTCCCACACTTGGAGCTGTCTGCCAAGCCCCGGTGACCACTGGGATTGTGGCCAAGAGGCTGCCGGTTTAGAACGAGTTGCCTTCGGAGGCTCCTTCACGTCAGATGGTTCGAGACTGCTCGTTTCAGCACTAGGACAGCTCCCAAGCCCTCCCAGGGCTGTGGAGAGGGCGGGAGGTGACCCCAGGGTTGCGTAAAATAGAGTCAACCATCTTTCTCTCAGCGCTTATTATGAGCCAGGCCCTGGGCTAGAAGCATCGCAGGGTGCCGGGCCAGCCGCAGATGCCAGCCCGAACGCAAAGCTTCCATTTCCGTGGGTCCCGTTCCTCCTCCCTCTCCCAGATCTGTCAGAGCCCCAAGTCACTTACTCCACCAGCTCAGGCCCCCAGGCTCCCCCTTCTTGGGAGAGCTCAGTACTCATAGTAAACCTCCAGGTCCGGGGAGGGGAGTGTCTCTGCAGAGGAGTGGGGTAGGTGGGGAGCAGGCAGATCGGACCAGTCTTGTGCCCCCTCTTTGGGCCTCAATTTATTCATCGGTAAGAGCTGGCTAGCAATGCCCACAGTACCTCACTTACAAAGCAGAGGCCAAAACTAGGCGGGGAAAGGGGGGAAGGGGTGAATAGCTGAATGGCAGGGAGGAGAGAAAGCAGAAAGGGCCGAGAAGGAATACAGAGAAGGGGGAGGGAAAAGGGATTAGAGAAAAAGAAGGAAAATGGGAGGGGAGGGGGAAGTGAGAAAAAAGGAGGAAGGGAAAGGGAAAAAGGAGGAAAGAAATGGAGGGGAGGAAAGAGAGGGAGAGGGAAAGAGGGAAGGAAGGGGAAAGGGAAGAGAAGTGGAATGGAAAAGAGGAAGGGAAAGGGAAAAAAGAGGAAAGAGAAGTGGAGGGGAGGAAAGAGAGGGAGAGGGAAGGGGGAAGAGAGGGGAGAGGAAGGAAAAGATGAAGGTCAGGGGGAGAGCGGGAGAGCGGGAGAGGGGAGAAGCAAAGAAAAAAGAGAAGGAGGAGAGTTAGAGACGGAAAAGGGGGAGAGGAGGACCCAGACCCAGGCTGTAGCTGCTCACAGGTGTTTCGCCCCACCCCGTCCTCGCCCCCAGCCAGCCCCGCCTGTCCGTGCAGTCGTGGCAGGGAGACCTTCACCCGCAGCACTGCGCAGGCGCCTCAAGACTCCTCTGACCAACTCAGCCCGGACAAGCTCATTGGACTGTCTTGTCACCTTGGACAGCTCTATTGCCCAATCAGACAACTGTGATGTTGACTCCGCCCCACCCAGCTTCCGGAAATCGGGTTGCATCGAATGTGAGGCTGGAAGAGAAGACGATAGCCAATGAAGACAGGAGGCGGTGCTCACATCACGTGGGACTGTGGCCAATGAGAAGAGGGGAGAGTGACGTCGTGGGCATGGCGGCTGCGGCTAACCCGCGGATAGACGTGTCCGGCGGCCCGGTAGCTGCAGTTCGTGCCCGGAGACCAGAGCCGCGGCTCCATTAGTGTTTCTACCCGTCGGGCCCCGCGGAGGAGGCGCCTTGCTCATGGCCTATCACTCGGGGTTCGGGGCCCAAGGTGAGCGCGGGATGGCACGGGCAGGCACCGAGTAATCAACCCGGATGAAGGGAGAGGGCCCGGGGGGGCGGGGCCGTGACATCATCGCGAGGGTTCTCCCCTTGGCCCCCATCCCCTGGCTCAGCTTCGGGGGTCCCCCACCCCGATCCAGAGAGCACTGCCGACCTAGACTTGGATAGCGGTCAGCACAGGGAGCTCACTACCCAACAAGGAAGTGTTGTGGGACTGGAGGCCCGGGGCCGTAAACTTCCCGGTGCTGCCGGACCTGAGGCCCCTCCCAGAGCGATCTCTTCTGAAATCTTGCCTTCCCAGTTGCCCCACAGTGCGCCCAGCACCCCCAGAGCTACAGGCCCGACCCCCCCCAGGCTCCCCCCCTTCCCTGCCCACTAGAACAAGTTTTTCAGGCGCATTCCCAGGGAGGGTTTCTTGTCTGTAACCTCCCCCCCCCCACCCCAGGGGCGCCTTCCTTCCCCGAGCCTTCCTCCCGGGCTCCTTTTACAGAGGGCAGGATGAAGGGCCTGTGTCCTGAGCGGAACAGCCCAGGGCTGGAGCCCAGGCTCCTGGGACCTTGGAGTGGCTGGGTCACTGGCATTGAGGCCCCAGGCTACTGAGTGCTGCTCTGTTGGGGGGGGGGGAGCAAAGGAAGAAGATGGGGGGGGGGTCCAGAGAGAAAAACCAAAAGGCTCCTGTGCACACAGTAGGGGCCAAATAAACACTCTAAGGAAATTCTAGAGTTGGGCTGTCAGTGACAGTGCCGTCTCCCAGGAGGCCCTTGGCTGGATGACCACTTGGACATGGAGATTTCCTGAAGTCTGGCACAGAGACGGGTTCGTTCCTGCTCCCCCTTTCACCCCACCATCTGTCCCTTCAGGGTCCAAGCACCGGGTCAGGACAGCTCTGGAGCCGCCTCCGCTCTTTGATGACACAAGTGGTGGGTACCCAGCTCAGCCTGGCGCTTACCCGCCACAGGGCTCGGACGTGGCCTTCAATGTCAATCACCTGCTCGGGGATCCCATGGCCAACGTTGCCATGGCCTACGGCAGTTCCATCGCCTCCCAGGGCAAGGACATGGTGCACAAGGAGGTGAGTGACCTCGGCGGCTGCAGAGCCGGAAACGGGGGCTGAGGTGCAGGGTCCGAGAGGAGCAGCCGCGTCCGAGGGTCCGCGTTCAAATCCTGCCCGTGGGATCCTGAGCAGCATATTTCTGAGCCTCCACTTCCTCCTTCATAAAATAAGGGGCTCCGAGGTTTCCCTCAGCCCTGGCGGTCCCGGTCCCGGGTTCTCAGACTCTCCTAACTCCCCGTGCCTCATTCCGCCTCTTTTCAGCTCCACAGGTTTGTGTCCATGAACAAGCTCAAACACTTCTTTGCCGTGGACACGTCCTACGTGGCCAGGAAGCTGGGCCTGCTGGTCTTCCCCTACACACACCAGGTGAGGCTCGTCGGCCTTCGTCCTAGCCTCTCAGCCTCCCTTGGGGGGAGGGGCGCGCCAGTTCTGCCATTTCTGGGGCCTTGACCTCCTTTCTCTCCCCTCTGCTCCTAAGAACTGGGAAGTTCAGTACAGCCGGGATATGCCCCTGCCCCCGCGGCAGGACCTCAACGCCCCTGACCTCTACATCCCCAGTGAGTATCAGGCCGGGGCAGGGGGAGGAAGGGAGCTGCACAATGGGCCTGGACCTTGGGGGCTCAGGGCTCGGGGCTCGGGCCTTGGGCTGGGCTCAGGGCTCAGTTCTCAAGCTGGGTTTGGGGTTCTGGGTTCAAGCTGGGCTCAGGATTTGGGGCTCGAGCTGGGCTCGGGGCTCACTGCACTGAGCTTTTCTGTCTTTTCGGCAGCCATGGCGTTCATCACCTACATCCTCCTGGCCGGGATGGCGCTGGGAATTCAGAAAAGGTCGAGCCCCCCCCTCCTTCTTGGGGAGCCCCCGTCTTCCTGGTTCTTATGTGTTTAAATTGGGTTCGAGCGTCGCCTGCCCAGAGCCTGGCAGTTTTCAGCCAGGACCCCAGCCCTGCCCTCCACCCTGCGCCCCTGCCCCGGCGTTCCCCACTGCTGATCTCAGCCTCTTCATCTGTAGGATGGAGGCAAGACTCTTTAGGGTTCCTGCCTCAGAGTAATTTTGAGGGGAGTGGAAGGTCAGTGGGCGTCCCCCAGCCCTGGGGCAAAGACAGGCTCCCCTTGGGCAGAACAGGGTGCCTCGGTCCGCCCCCGTCAGAGGTCCCTGAGCCCAGTCGATCACAGCCACTGTGATCCCGATGCCCCCGGGGAGATCTGAGGAGGAGGAGCAGGACCCCCCTCTGCTGAGCCCGCCCCCCCCCAAGCGTCCTCCCGCTTCCCACCAGGTTCTCGCCCGAGGTGCTCGGCCTGTGCGCCAGCACAGCCCTGGTTTGGGTCGTCATCGAGGTGCTGGCCCTGCTCCTCGGCCTCTACCTGGCCACGGTCCGCAGTGACCTGAGCACCTTCCACCTGCTCGCCTACAGCGGCTATAAATATGTGGGGTGAGTTGTGGGAGTCGGGGAGAGGCTGCTGGGCAGAGCAGGGCCGGGGTTAGAGGCCCTGCCCCCCCGACAGAGAGATGGGGGCCGGAGGCTGGCAGGCAGCAGGGGTGGGAGGACATCAAGGGCCAGTGTTGAGGAACAGGGCTGGACGGGGGGGGCGGGGAGACAGTGGAATTGGCGCGACATGAGGGGCTTTGGCCAAGGGCGGAACCCTGGATTCAGATCCCGGCCCTGTCACTTCACTAGCGGGGCGACCCTGAACGAGTCACTCCCTCCCAGTCCTTCCCTTCCTGTCTGACGAGTGGGGGCGATGGGGGGAAAGAACACTTGGGTCATGAGCCGCCTCACGGGCCGTCAGATTGAACGTGGCGTCACTTGGTCGGGGGGTAGTGACTGTCACATGGTGGGTTCAGAGGGCAGACAAAGGTCTCCAGAGCCCTGTTCCTCCTGGGGGGGGGGCCTAGGGAGAAGGGATGTAAGTAGGGAAAGGTCCCAGCAGCTAGGGAGGGGCTCAGGAGGGGAGGCCGGTGCTGTGGGAAGAACAGAGAGAACACTTTGACTGGACCCAGAGTGGAGGGGTCGTCACCAAAGGCTTGAAAGACCAAACAGGAAGGGACGTTTGTTTAATCCTGGACATAAAGGGTAAAGGGGGGGGGGCTGAGCAGGGAGACCGGGCCCTTGAGGAAGGGGGCACTGTGGGCTGCCACCCCTGAGATCAAAGATGGGACCCATGTTGAGGAGAAAGCAGAGGCTGGAGGAGCCTGTGCTGGGGGAAGGGGTGTGCCCAGCACTTGGCAGTGAGGGCCCAGGCTCAGGACAGGTCCTGGGGGGGAGGGGGTCTGGTTACCGGACGTGGGTGGAGAGAAGGGGGGGGCACCAGGACAGTGGCCAGCAAGGGAGGGAGTACCAGGGTGGGTGCTGATTGAGGGCTTCCCCGAGGCGAGGCTGAGGCTGAGTGGTGTTTGGGGCCAAGGGAGCACCTGCTGAGAAGGAGGCCAGCCAGCCCGTCACTGAGAGTGCTGGAAGCAGGAAGGCACGCAGCCCCAGAGCCCGACTACATCTGGGGCTGGAATCTAGAACTGGGGGGAACCTGAGAGCAGAAAACCTCAGAACGGGGCATGGCAGGCAGGCATAGAACTTGGATCTGACAGGACACGGCATGGGAGGGTCCCAGTGTGGGAAAAGCAGTGCCCATTATCATGGCAGGCGGCTGTGGGCCGGCGTTGCCATGACAATGGGCCGGTCCTCCTCTCCCCAGCATGATCCTCAGCGTGCTCACGGGCCTGCTCTTCGGCAGTGACGGCTACTACGTGGCCCTGGCCTGGACCTCGGCTGCCCTCATGTATTTCATTGTGAGTCCCGGACCCTGCCACCCCCCCCTCCACGGGAGCATCCATTCTGGCTGGAGGAGCACCCCTGGGTCTCCCTGCCCCCCCTGAAGGTCTGTCTCCCACAGGTACGCTCGCTGCGGATGACCTCAGTGGGCACCGACGGTGTGGGGGGTCCCGCCCCCCAGCAGCGCCTCCAGCTGTACCTGACCCTGGCCGAGGCGGCCTTCCAGCCAATGATTATCTACTGGCTGACCTTCCACCTAGTCCGGTGACCCAGATGGGGTGCCCCCCGTCCCCCGTCCCCAAGGAGGACTCCCGCGAAGATGCCCAGGGTGGCTTTTGTTCCCGTTCATTGAAGATTTTAATCGCTTCCGCCGCATCCGTCCCTCATTCCTGGGAACCTGGCCCCGGACAGGACCCGGAGGGTCTGAGGCGGTGGGACGGAGGGGCTGCCCAGGGCCTGCAGCCCGGGGGGCAAGTGGGGCCTGGTCCCAGTGGCCGCCCCTTGCCGCAGCCGTCCTTTTCCAGATGAGACTTGGCCGGGCCAGAGCAGCCCGCGGTAAAGCTTGCCATGCCTTCACACCTATGTGTCCTTTGGCGCCCACCGGTCCGTGCGGGAGGGAGGGAGGGAGGGGGGGCCATCGGTTCCCCAGCCACACTTGCCCGCAGTCCCAAGAGGCCACAGCTGTCCCAGAGATAGGGTCCCCGTCCTCCCAGGTTCCAGGGCAACTTTGAGCTCCAGGACTCCCTGGCCCCCTGTGAGGATCACCCAAAGGTCAGAGGTGGAGGTAGGTTTCTCTGGGTTCCCTCAGCCCCAAAGGAGCATGGGAGGCCTTAGAGCTGGACAGTATGGCCCTGTGCCCTCACGTTATGGATGAGAAAAATGGAGGCAAGTGGGAAGGAAGGGGTTGGGCCGAGGTCACACAGGGAGGAGAGCTGGGGTTCGAATCCAGACCCCCGTTGGAAGAGCTCCATTGATGGGGAGCAGGCCCCTCCCCGGAAGCCCATCCCTGACAGGCAGGCTTCCTCCTTTTCTGAGCTTTCATTCAGAATCCACGGGCTGGTCAGCTCTGAGAGACATCCAGTGACCCCCCTACCCCCCCCATCCCCGCCTCGGACTGGGGAGGCTGCCCGCTGGTTTGTTGGCCAAAAGTGGGGGGCCCTGCTTTCTGACTGCCCCTGGGCTGAGTGACCCTGGGGTGGCCATTTTCCTCCTTTATCAAGTGAGGCCCCCCCCCCCAGGGCCTCTGGTCAATGGAGGGGCAGGTGGGGGGAGGTCACTGGCCTGTGTCTGGCTCAGCTTGGGACCCCCATAAGGAGGCCTCATTTCCCGCCTTCTCCCCCCACTGCACACCTCTCCTGGTGTTGCACCCGACCTTTGATGTCAACCAGGAGGTGATGACCCCGGAAGGACTCCAGAGGGGCCTTTGGATGGGGCAGGAGCTGGGGAGGGGGGTGAGAATACTTAATTGCTGGCTTTAAAGCTGGGGAGCTTAGGCCCTCCAGAGCAGGCAAGTGACCTCCCCCTCCTCTTCCTCCCCCCCCCCCCAAGGCCATATCCTGGCCCCAAGTCTTTGCAATTGTTTATTCAATCACAAATGGCCAGGGCTGGCCAGGGAGACTGGGGTGTTACACATAAACTCCTCCGGGCGCTGGGAAGGGCCAGGCCTCCAGCGCCTTCGAAAACGGGGGGCTCGGGGGCCAGACAAGGACAGGGATGGAGGAGGGGGGGCGGGGCGGGGCGGGGGTGGGCACAGAAGAAAGAGCCGAGAAAAGGCTGGGGGGGGGGGGTGGAGGGCAGAGGAAGAGCAGGGAGCGGGAGGTGGGGCTGAGGAGGAGCCCCCGGCTGAGCCTGCTCACGCCCCTCCCCTCCCCGGGGCCCTGCCTCCCGGGCCAGTTTCCCGAACCCCGGGGGACGCCCTGGGCTAGCTGGCCAAGGGCCGAGGGTCGTTTAATCGCTCCTTCTGGGAGCGGGGTGGGCCCAGTTCCCCTCCCCCGAGCTCAGTGTCTCGCCGGCACCCCCGGCCCCCGCCCCTTGGTTATCCCTAGGGCGGGTGAGGCCCCAAGACCCCTCCCCCCCACCATCAGGTTTTCCGAGTGGGGGCTCGGGTCTCCAAGGGCCGCCGGCTGCCTCGGGGAGGCGCCGCTCCAGCGCGGGAGGACGGGGTGGGGGTGCGGGGGAGGGGGCGGGCCATCCCATAGCAGCAATTTGGGGGGGAGGGGCTGAGGAGGCCCCGGCGCCCCTCGCCTTCCCCCAGAGCTTGGGCTTCTGAGAGACGGGGGGCGGGGAGTGGCTCTTCTCCGCTGTCCACAAAGGGCGCGGGGATGGGGGTACACAGGCGTCCGGTCCGTTCTCGGGGTTCATTCCCTGGCCGGCTTCCCCCTTTAGAAACTCACCAACGTATAAACCATACTGCGGGAGAGAGGGGCGCGCTGGGACCGCGGGCAGCCAGAGCCCCCGCCCGCGGCCCCCGCCCCCCGAAGCGGCCCGGAGCTCACCTGTACAGGTAATAGAAGAAGGAGAGCAGGTAGAAGGCGAGTTTGCACCAGGACTCCTTCTGACAGTAGTTGAGGATGTCGGCGTTCATGATGGACACGGCGTCGTACATGACCTCGGAGCCGTCCGCTGGGCGATGGAAGTACCTGAGGGGAGGGGAGGGGGCCAGTGGGGCCGCGAGGGGGCCCGCGAGGTCCGCCGTCGCCGTCTCGCCGCAGGCCCACGGCAGCCAGTCCGTCTTCCCTCTGGCTGAAATCTGCCGTTGGGGGCCCCCCTCCCCTGCAGTCAGGGGGGCCCAGCGCGGTCCCCGCCCAAGCGCCCCACCCCCCAGCCGGCCCCGCAGGCTCATCACCTCCATAGGTGGTAGAAGAGGAGGGGGATGTTGAGGCCCAGCGTCACCCACTCCGCGGCGCACAGGAACATCAGGCAGAAGAGGCCGTGGATGGAATACTCGGGGACCACGAGCTGGGGGGGGAGAGGGGGAGCAGAGCAGCGCGCAGCGGTCAGGCTCTGCCCTCCGGTGGCGCGTCCGTGGGGCCCACCCTCCCCGGACAGGCCCCGCTGCGCTGAGCTCAGGCCTCGGGGGTCGTTAACCCACCTGTTCTGTGGTCCTGGGGCTGGGAGAGGGAGTAGGGGTCCTGGGGTGGGGCGTCCCTGAGCCTGCTGGGAAGAGAACGGCTGCACCGGGATGCCTAGTTTGCACTGCGTGGCATCTCGCCCCGCCCCCCTTCCTGGGGCATAAGGGGCTGAGGGAGGAGAGAAGGGGCGACCCGGGGACCCGCCTGGAGTCACAGGTCATCCGGGACCAGCCCGCCCCGTCCAAGCGTCTCGGCACGGGCTGAGCAAGAGCAGAGGCTACGGGGCCTGCCCACAGTCACACACACACACAGAATGGCAGCGGCAAAGCGGGGCCGGATCCCGGCCAGGGCTCCAGACAGATGGCCAGACAGACAGACAGGGGGGTCCTGCGACCCCCGAGACCTCCCACTGACCTTCCTTAGGAGGCAGCAGATCCGCTCAATGTTTTTCAAACGCTCTCGCTGTGGGAAGGAGAGGAGGGTCAGACCGAGGGAGCCAGGTGAGGGATGGAGGCAGGAAGGAGTGGGGGGGGGGAGGTGGGGGGAGGGCGCCAGGTCCGGCTTCCTGAGAGCTGGAGCAGCCCTCCCCCACTCTGCCAGGGAAACCAGCTCTCGGCAGCCTTGTTTCCATGGTGATGTCACCACGGAGAAAGGCAGGAGCCGCCATTCCCATGGCAACTGTCGCCATGGAGGACAGGCACTTCACCCGGATCTCCCTGGCAACGGCCGGGGTTTGATCTGCCCGCGAGAGCGGTGGTCGAGACGCCTGGGGGACGGGGGGGGGGGGTTGGGGGTTGGACATCCCGGGCCGGATGTGAGGGGACCGGGAAAGGGCCCCGCGTCGGAGCCAAGGGTCGCAGGCAGGCTGGGGCGGTGGGCAGTCCCCCCCCCATCCCTTCAGGGCTCATCGTTTTGCCCCAAGACCCGCTTTTTCTTCCGAAGACTGTCCCTCCCCCTCGACCCAGCCCCCACACAGAAACGGACAGACTGACGGACACAGCTGGGCACATCACATGTATTGACTTACTGCCCTGGCGGGGTTGCCCTGATCTATGGGGTTCTTGAAGTCGGTCCTCAGTTCGTCAAAGGCGATGATCTGGGTGGGGGTGGATGCCTGTCAGGCTGGGGGCACCTGGGGAGGGTCTCACAGCCTGGCCCCCTGGGAGGGGACTCCCTGGTCCTCTCCCAAAGCTCTTTGGGGCAGCACCTTCCTGGGCTCCACTTATGTGGGGAGCAGGCTTTCTTTTTGCCCCCTGATCCACTAGAAACCATTTTCTAAGTGGCTGGGCTCAAACGGCTGAGGGGGGCCCAGATGGGCTTCCTACCGGAGACCCTCCTGACTCGCCTGGGCAGCACAGGTCAGGCTAGGAGGAGGTGCCCGGGGTCCCTGCCCCCTCTGCTCCGGGTCCCCTCCAGCAGCCTCATCCTTCTGTGCCCTCTGAAGCCAGGACCACTTGAGCTGATCTACCTGGGGGACTGGGACCTGGGGTCCGAGGCAGAAAGTGGATGGGGGCTGGGTCCAGGGAGGCCAGGAAGGTGGTTGCCCTAGGGTGGGGGCAAGGGGCCCTGCAAACCCAGACCCCCGTGCATGTTCCTGCGGCAGCCTGGAGTTGGGGGAGGGTGGGTAGCTCTGAGCTAGAGAACATCTCGCCTTTGCTGTTCCTCGGGTGCCATCTGGAGCCCAGGGTGCCAGTGGGTCCAGGCAGGGGGGAGGGCAGAGATCATCTCCTCTGCGCCCCATCACAAGGCCAGCCAAAATCCAGGGTACACCCCAAGTCCCACAGGAATAAACACCCCCCCAACCAAGTGGCACCTGTCATTCACCCGTTGAACCTGTCTTTTGCCCAGGGTACCCTGGGGTTGCTTAGTAACTGCAAACACCACCTCCTCCCCCTCCCTGCACACATGGTGTGGGGCTGGGAGGGGGGGAGGGCTCCAGATGGAAGGACAGACAGGAGCTGGGGGGCTGGGACTGGGGGCCTCAGCAGGCCCAGTTCTGCCACTGTCCTCCACTATGACCTTGGTTTGTCTTGGATGGCATACAGGGAAAGGGCTTGGCCCCCTGGCAGCAGCCTCTTGCCGATTCCCCCCAGACCCCTTCCTGCACATTCGAGGTCAGGTGGCTTCTGCCTCCCGGGATGCCAGCCCCCAACGCCAGCCTTTCTCTGCTCTGGCACCAGGGCCCTTCCCTTGGAAGAGAGCGATTCTCCCTCCTCTCATCCTGCAGGCCCCATCTGGGCACCCTTTCTTAGTGAGAAGCTAGTCTGTCTCTTTGCGAAAAAGCCTTGGCCCGGCAGGGAGCTTGGTGCTGCTGGTTCTGGAAAATGGGTCACCTGGGGCTTAGGAGGGCAGCTCAGTGAGCCCTGAAAGGAGTGGGGGGCTCAGTGAGACCTGGCAGCTTAGGTGGTGGGGGAAGACTTCTGGCAAGCTCTTTTAGCCAGCTGTTGGGGTTCAGCCCCCAAGTTCCCTGTTTCAGTCCCATTCTTTCTGCTCCCTCAACTACCCCATTTTGTCAGTTCCACCCCCTTTCTGGATACAAGTTTTTCTCCTTAAAGATTCTGCATCTTCTGAACTGTCCACATTAGCTCCCTTGGGCCTGTCTCCCCTTCCTGCTCACTGGAGGGAGCCTAGAATGCTGCTGGATGGGCCTAAAGGCAAGGAGACCTGAGTTCAAATTTTGCCTCAAGACAATGTCACCTGGGCAATTCCCTCAAATCTCCATTTGCCTTAGTTTCCCTGACAATAAAAATGGGGATATTGACACCAGCTTCACAATTGATGCGAAGATCAAATATTTGTAAAAGCACCTTAATGCTGAGTACACAGAAGGTGCTAAATAAATGCTTATTCTCTCCCCTAGTTGAGTGATAAGGGAGTGGGGAAGGTAGAATGAGGTGGAGACATGGAGACTGAGT